>JAODAL010042256.1:0-35016 GCA_025379985.1 Phyllomedusa bahiana | reverse complement strand
AGCGCATGAGGTCAACATTGGAAAACAATAAACACAGTGGGGAGGTGACGGCAGAAAGCAGCAGAGGCAGAGAGTGGCAAAATTTGAAATTCTGGGGGTTTGGAAATACAGAAAGTAGGCCACAGAGGGGCAAAAATAAAAACATTGTGGGGGGTTCACGCCGCAGCAGCATGAGGTCAGATAGGGCCAAAGACTTTTTGGAGGGGGGAAAAACCCGTAGTAGGGCCACAAGTGGTCCCAAATGCAAGAGTGGAGGTGACGGCAGCACAGATGGGTCGGGACATTGCACAATGGCCCATTCTGGGGGTTTGGCAAAACATTTAAATGGGCCCCAACAAGTGGCAAAAAGGGACAAGAGGGGGAGTGGGGAAGCAGCAGCATAAAGGGCAGTCGGGGGGCACAAGGGAAAATTCGGGGAGGTGGCAAAAAAGGAGTAGGCCACAGAGGTCCCCAAATTGCCCACAGTGTGGATGTCAGGGGCGGGCAGCACATAAAGGTCAGGGGAGTGTAAAACAAGGGACTTTTCTGGGAGGTGGAAAAAAACAGGAGTGGCCCAAAGGGGGCACAAGGGAAACAGGGGTGGAGGTCTTTGGCGGGCCAGCACATGAAGCAGACAGGGGCCCAAAATTGACTTTCGGGGGGTTTGGAAAAAAAAGTATAGGCCACAGAGTGGCACATTAAACAGAGGAGTAGGTGGGGGCGGGCAGCGCATGAGGTCGGAGAGTGGCACAATGCATTCTGGGGTTTGGAAAAAACAGTATTGGGGCCACAAGGGCACAATGACAGGGGATTGGGGGTCACAGCAGCAACCCCCCCCCCCCCCCCTTTGAGGCGAGATTTGGCACAAGGGCCAAGTGTGGAGGGCACGGCAGCAGAAAGCATGAGGTCGAGAGGGGCACAAGCCCATTCTGGAGGTTGCAAAACGGGGAAAAGGGGCCACAGAGTGGCAAAATTGACAAAAGTGTGGGGGGTAACGGCAGCAGCAGCTTAGGTTCGGGACAGTGGGTAACCAAAGACACGTGGGGAAAGGTCCCCGGCAGAAAGAAAGCAGGGGGTCAGACAGTGGCAAAAATACATTCGGAGGGGGAAAAAAAACCGGGAAAATAGGCAACAGGGGGCACAAATGACACAGTGTAAAGGGGTTCAGGGCCAGCAGCCCCCAAGGCAGAAGCATGATTTCAAAGAGGGGCACAATGAAAAATTCTGGAGGGGCAAAACGGGAGTAGGCCCCAAAAGGGGCACATTGACACAGTGGGGAATGCCCGGGGCCCACCCAACAGCAGCAACAGCAATGGGGGGGGGTTCCCCCCCCCATAGAGTGGCACGATACAAGTGTGGAGGTGGGGGGGAAATACCAGTCCCGGTTAAGGGGGTTTTGGGTGGCAATGGAAAAAAGTCACAATGGGGGCATCGGGAAAGGTGGGGGCTTTCATTATAGTGGCTGAGGCGGGAAATTTTAAAAACCCACAACCTTTTCTCACATTTTTGGGGTGGGGGCGTCATGGGCTAAAGTAGCTGACCCCAAAAGGCTTTGGGTGTTTTGGAAACCCTGGCTGTTTCCACGCCGGATTCATCTTGAAAAAAGGTCAGTCTTTTCCACATTTTCCCGTGGGCCCAAGCGGGTTCCCCTTTGGGGGAAAACGATGGCCCCCCCCCGGAAACGGCACCCGCTCTAAATGCCAACTACGGGGGGGCAGGACAGCTTCTCCCCTGCAAAAATCGGCAAGTTTGCGCCCCCCACATCCATTTTTGGGCGCCCAAAAGCCCAAAAGGGATCTTCAAAGGGGGGGTGGCAAAAGTACGGGCCCAAGGGGTAGGCCCCCCATCTGTTGGTTCGGGGGGACGCCCAAGGTCCTGCTGCTTGTGCTGCGGGGCCGACTGCCCTCCCCCCCAAGGGGGGGGTGAAAAAGCTGCTCATCAGTGACCCCAGACTTAGGTTCCCGCTGTTTTAGCGGGGTACTGCTCCTACCCCCCCCCCCCCCCCCAGCAGCCAGGGCAGTAGTACTTTGGAGAGCGAAAAACCCCGGGTTTCGGGACCTGTCAGAGGAGGGACAGGCCGCAAAATGGGCAGCCCCAAATTTACTACGGAAATTTCCCAATGGGTATTTAAATTTTTGGTCCTCCCCCCCCAGCAGTTTGGGAAAAAGGCTCCCTTTTTGGGGACTGGTAGCGGGGGTTTCCAATAGGGTCGAACCCAAAAAAAGTATCCCACCCGGATGCGGGAATTCGGCTTTTCATTTACCGGGAAAATTTCAGAAACCCGGGGCCCAAATCGAACAAGGACCCCGAGGGGTTTCCCGCCCCCAAACCCCAATGTATACTCCCCCATGGTGCTTGTAAATTTTCCCGGGTCTTCCTCATCCCATCTACCTCCTCCAGCTCCCTCCTGCTTTTCCCCTCTCTTGTCACCGGGGTAGAAAATCCACTCTTTTAACCAACAATGCTTCTGCTCCAATGTCCTCCTCCTCCTCCCTCCTCCTCCTTTCATCCACCGGACTAAGTCCCCGCGAGATTAGTCCCCCACGTCTCCAGTCCCCGGGCCCAGACAATTTTTCAAAATCTGTTCAGGACATGAAGCAGCGGAATGACGTTTTTTCTTCTGTATCCGGCGACTGAAAAATAACGGGGCCCCCTCGAAGGCCCAACAAAGGGCGGGTGTCACGCATGAGCTTGTCACCAAGTGAGCGCCCACCCCTCTAAAATTTTACCTATAGGGACTTTAACCACTTCCCCAGAATGGAATGAGCTTTTGTTCTCTACCCTTCATAGACGAAAAAGCGTGCGGAAAGCTAAGAGGCTGTGAAGTTTTATTTTTTGTACGAAGAAAAATTGAAGTTTTAAATATTTTTGGGTTTTGCTCAAGTTCTTTTTCAGTAGTCACCATGAGCCCCACGGGCTAACATCAATTTTTCCGGAGAGTACTCCTGTCCGCCTGGATCATCAAAAAATCTTAAATTTCCCCTTTCCTGTTCTAAGGGGGTCCAACATGTGCAGGCTGGAATTCCAACGGTGGAAACACCGCATATCAGAGTTTTTGGGGAGGCTTTCTGCCACTGCAACTCGAGGGGGGTGTTCCTGGCTTTGTAGAAGGTTAATGCATCCAGTTTCCTGGCCATTTCAGAATCTTCTGAAGATCGGTGGAAGACTTCAGGAACCTTTTACAACCAGATTGAACACTTGCGCCATGCAGGGCCAGGACCACCCCTCCTCGGTGCAGCGGGGACACCATGTTACTCCCATTGTCCGTCACCATGGTTCCGATTTTCATTTGGGGGCGGAGAAAAACCACACATCGATTTCTTTCTGCATGACGCGGAATCCCCCCCTGTGGCCCCTTCTCCAGGGAAGCCAGGGGGTAGAACTCGTGACACCCCAATTGGGTATTATGGAGCATTTCTTTTGGGGGCTGAGATGGGGTGGTGGGGAGGAGGAGGAGGGGGACATTGGCGCAGGATCGCAGTTTTGACAAAGTGGGGAGAAAACGGCGTCCCGTCCCCAAATTATTGGTGGCCTGGGGAAAGCACTTCACCCAAGGGGCCCTAAAGGGCATGTACGGGGGCCCGACCGTAGTTACGCTCCAGACGTCCGCGCTGCCGTGACCTGGAAAAAAACCAAACTCAAAGGCTGGCCCACTTCTGTTCTACAAAATTTTTGAAGTGCTGGGACGCCTTTTGGAAAAGAATTAGGCTTGGAACTCTCCCCTCGCTCGGCACAACCATTAGTTCTCTGATGGTGCAGAGTCCACCATTTGGGAAAAGGGAGGGGGCTGCAGTACCAAAAACTTGGGGCAGGGAGCAAGGTCACTTCTCACCCTTTGGAAAGGTTGGACGATACGTTGTCTCTCTTAAAATCGCCTCGCTGAAAGAGCTGGGCCATGATAGCGAGGGGCAGGGGCACTGGACCAGGGGAGATTTTAAGAGAAACCTCCCTTTTTTGCAAGGTGGGGAGCCTTGACTGGGCAATGGCATGCGTGCCACGGGCGGTTTTTTTGTTTCTGGGCGGCAGGATGGACCACCACACTGGGCCCTTTCTCCCAGGCCACCGGATTTGGGGGACGCTGCATGTTTGGGCGCAGGGGGTGGGCCAACGTTAGCTTCCTGGCCACGCTTCACTTTTTTGCCACAGTTCACAATACCAATTTCGGCTCCTCCGGTGTCTTTGCAAAGACTGCACACCGCAGTATCTGATTTTACCACCAATGCTCCGCACTGATATACTACCCCCCCCCGCTTGGCGTCCGGAAACCCCCTTTCCCCCCCCACTGCTGCTACCCGCGACTCACGGGGACACAACCCACTTGCTGGCTACACCGCGCCTACGCGCAAGCTGACGCCCTCTTTTCCTGACAAAGAACCCCTTCTTCCCCGGTCCCAAGGCATCGGCTATATCATCACTATTTTGTTTCATCTCACTGCGCCTCACACCGGTCTTTGGGAAACAGAGGCTGACCCCTCCAACTGATCTCCCCTGCCCCTTTCCCCATCTATACTTTGCCGCCTACTGCAAGAAGCAGGGATATTTTTGGGCCCCTTTCTTTTTCTGCCAAGTACTGCTGACTGCCCCCCTCAAATTGTTCATCCCCGCTATATAGTGGCGCTGAGCCCAGAAAACATAGGAATCCTGGCTGAGGAACCTGGGACAGAGGTGGTTGGACAGGTGGGGGGCTTGACCCGCTCCCGGGGGCCGCCATAAGGGTTTTGGGGTTTACAAACCCATCCTTTGGGTTGGGGGTTTTCAGATGTCCTGGGAGGAAGTGGGTGACCTATCAAAACCCAAACAAGAACCCTTGGGGTTTCTGCAGCACACTCCGCAGAGACAGCAATTGGGCCTCCCCGAGGGAACCCCCGCGCGACGTCCCCTTTTCGTGCTGCGACCTGGGCCTGCTCTAGGAATTTTTGTGCCAAGCCATCCAGGTGAAGCCCGCCACCTCTCGTCTGAATAAGTTTGTTCTAAATTACAGACACTGTTTGAAAGAAGATATCTGTATTGATAAATACAACCCTTTTTTTGACTACAAATGAACCCCCTAAAAAGCTTGGGGACCCTTGGATATAAATTGCCTCCAAAAGGGCAGGAAAAATTCTTTATGTGCCCTTTAAAAACCGTGATTTTACGAATATAAGAGCACAAAAAAGCTTTAAATTAACCTTTGAAAAAGAAATTATGTACAGAATTTTTCTGTGGCGGTGAAAAAAAAAATTTTCTTTTACTGATACAACTGCAGAACAACGTTTAAATTTAAACCCCGGGGTGAAAAATTCGCAAAAGAATTAGCAACCAAAAACTACAAATTTGTACAAAAAACTTGTAGAGGAAAACTTGTAAATTAACCCTTCCTTGTGAATTTGCTACAGGCAAAATGTTTTTTTTGGCGGTGAAAAAGGGCTTTCTTTAGTCACCACAAACAGAACAACGCAATTAAAACCCTGGTTTTAAAAATTGCGCAAAAGAATTTGAGACCAAAAAACTACCAGCTTTGTAGCGTTTACAAGGGGGTTATTTTAAGGTAACAGCAAGAAAAAATTTGTAATTAACCTTTCGTTTGTAAATTTAAAATGCTAAAAAAAAATGTTTTTTTGTCGTAAAAAAGACGGTTTAAATTTTAGTCACCACAGCACAAACAACGTTAATTAACCCCCTAGTGAAAATTTGCCAAAAAAAATTTGAGCACCAAAAATGAAGTGTATTTGTATTGAAAAAAACGCGTTTCTTTAAATAAACAACAGGAACAGGCTTGATCCCCTTGAATTCAATGGCCTGTGGCAGATACATTAAAAATTTTTAAAGGGCAGCCGACGGGACGCACACGGGACTTCAATCCAATACCCCACAAAATCAGAAATAGAACTTTAAAAGAGAACGTCCTGAGACAAGCTGTGAAACCCCCCAAAAATTCTGATAAAAATGATTTTTTAGTATCAGCTATCAAAAGGGAGCCGTGGCAGCACTTCCCTACTCATACAGTGAGAGGGGTATGAGCCCCAGGTCGCCCCCGGACTTAATAAGGGGGTACGCACGAATCCCCCGGGTCTCTATTGGCTTATCTCTGCACACATTCGGGCTTGCCCTTCTTCCCCCCAGAGTTTTTTTGCCCGCATGTAACGCCAGGGGCTCGCAGCCATTTTATCAATTAAAAACACGCTTCGTTCACCAAAGTACCCTTTTTCCCCCTTTTCCAACCGAAAGTTTTCCCCGAAAAATTCAAACGAATTCCACTTCGTTAGAACAATTCGCTCTCTCATTTAAATGTTGACAAATGTTTTTAAAAAGGGTTTAAACCCCTAGTAGAACTTCTTGAATTTTTAGAACTCAAACCGAACATTTTTCTGTTTTTTAGAAAAGTTCTTGTTCTAGGTCAACACACCTATTTCAGTTTCATTTTCAGCAATTTTTTGTACTTTTGGAGGCCATACAAACACCTTTCCGCACTTTTCGGCCTCCAAAATCAGGGAACACAAGAAATGTCAAAAAAATATCGCTGAGGTGTAAGGGGTCTCATTAGGGTGCTAAAATCACATGACCAGTTTTTATATATTTCTGTGTATTTCCTTGTGGAACCATTTTTTTAGCTCCCTCTCGTACTGTACAGACTGCTCTTTTTAGATGCATTTTTTTCTCCTAACAGCAATAGTTTGGGATTGCAGGCGCATCTTTCCCACACCCAAAACTGTTTTTAGAGACATTTTGGGCCAAAAACGCCCAACTCTCAATACATGGATATATTATACAATGCTTGGGTTTGCTAAAATTTTACTCAGTGCCCAAAAATTCATTTTTTCATTTTGGAGGTTCAGCAATTGTATAACACACCATCTCCAAATCTCCTATGCAAAGGGGCTTTTGGGCCCCCTCAGGATGCAGGGCCCGATACCAGCTGCTATCGCTGCACCTCCTAAAGCTACGCCCCTGCTTGCAAGCTGTCCTCATCTTTTCACTTAGTCATTGAAAGGAATGAAGTATTTTAACTTCTCAATTTTTTTTCCTCTTACTCTTAGGCCGTGTTCACACGGCTTATTCAAGCCGTAATTGCGGGACGGATCCCACCCACAATACGGGTTGAATAAGGGGAGGGGCCGGGGGTGGGGTGGGGGCGCAGCGGGGGAGCTGCCCGCCCGCCCCATAGACAATGCATTATTTACGGTGCGTACACGCCGTAAATAATGTGCATGTCACTTTCTCCCCCCGCGGCGGATTCGCCGAGCGGGGAGGAGCAACGGAATCCACAGTTCTCTATGAGAACTGTGGATTACCGTGATGACAGGGACGGATTGGAGCCATACTGAAACGCAAATCCGGCGCGCAGTACGGCTCCAATCCGCGGCCAAATAAGCCGTGTGAACATGGCCTTAGAGCCAAATTTTCTTCACTAAGTTGTTCCACGTATCCAGTTTACTGTTATGGATGGTAATTCCAGCTTCTCCACACATGTATAGGTATAAAAATTAACCATAACATCTTCTCCCATTGACTTTAAGTCCAGGTTCTAGTTTGAATAGAACCTCGAACCGAACACACTAAAGTTCGAGGTTCTAATTGAACTAGAACATTTGTTTGTACATTTTGAGTTGTTTATCATTTTTTACTTGATCAGATGAACATAAGCAAGTGAGATAAGAACATTTTTAATTTTTATTTACCTGCATAATAGTTCTGTACACTAATAGTTGCCCAATAATTATGCACATACAGATATTCTCCTAAAAAAGCAGATACTTCTCTTTTACTTAAATTTTCAGGTTTGAGGTTCATTATTATTTTGAATTGACCTTCAGCACTATGGTTGTTCAATAATAATAAATAATTGTCAAAACTATGACTTACCTAATAATCGTACACACAAGATAGCCTCATTTGGAAAATAGGAACACTTTTGGGGTCTTTGACAATCTTATATAGAAAATCTTACCTTTTGTCCAACAGGAGCTGTGATTGTGTAGGTACAGTCCAAATTTGAGCCATAGGAAGCAGGATAATTAGGGGAAGCAAAGGTTCTTTGGGGTGTATAAAATGATCCTCCACACTCCACTGTGGGAAATATATTTTAATACAGTGAATAAAGTATACAAAATAAGCATACAAGTTATTTTAAACCGATGACTTCAATCCTAATGTCTAATATATTTACATAGACAGTAGTTCTAAGGTAGAAAACTAAAACAAATGCAAACAAAACAATCATGTCCATTTATTTATTTTAACACTTAAAAATAACCTATGCTCCCTATCCATTTGTAGAAAGAATTTTATTAAATAATTAAAGTATATTGCTTCGATAAAAAATAAAATTAAAAAACGCTGTCAAAGAAAAAGAAAATTCCATTGCTGGATAGACCCATAAAGAGTTTTTTTTTTTTAATACTATCCATTATCTGATTTGAGGGTCCCACCACTGAAAAGACCTTTGCACTTGCTGGAGTGGTGGGGAAATATCATTATATTTAGCATATGTTTTTAAAAGTATTGCACTCCAGCAAGGTTTGAGCTGATTATGTGGGTCCTGATGATTCAATAAGCACATAGGATAGATAATAACATTACACTAAATGATAATACAAGAAATAGAATGTCATACTGTACCTGTGCTGTACAAAGCTTTGAAGCCAGCTCTAGCAACACTACTATCACTGGAAAACTCAACCAGTACTTGGTTAGAATATGCAAAAATTGGAGGGATCAAAGTAGTCCCACAAGTTTTGTCCAAAATCAAAGGAGATGTCTTAGAGGGACCATCATAAATCCTAATATAGTCAGACGCACAATCAGGAGATGACTGGACATCAAAGGCAACAAAGTTTATTTTAATCTATAAATAATAATAAAAAAATTAGATGCCAAATGAGTTGAATGAACCTTCAACCATGTTAATTAAACAAACAACATAGAACTTTCCAGTTTAAATTATATATGGGATGCAATAAGCATTTAATTTTTAATCCTTTTCATTTTTTAATTCCTTGCCAAGGATGTACCTCACTTGACTTGGGTAAGCGGAATGTCAGTAGTCATAGACTTACCTGGTATATTCTAAATATTAATGGCTGTATTTCAGACTAAATCACTAGTACTGCTTTTTAGGTCTTATTTTAAATCCAAACACCAAGAAAACATCAAAACAGCTACAATCTTCAGATTTTCTGCATTCAGAATGTATATGAGATTTAAGGGTGCACTCATTTTCAAAGTTTTTAATCCCTTCTTTACACAGCTCTGTTGCTTTTTCCACAAAGGAAACCGATTTTTTATGTTTTCCGTTTTGGTGATTTTTTGAAGACATGGCATGTAGACACAAGCTTACAAGGGTTATCCTTGGTAAAAGGTCCAGTGGCTTTAGTAAAAATTAAAAAACAGCTATACTCAACTTTCCCCGATTCCAGTTGCAAGTCTCTCTGGTCTTTTGTTGACACAGCATCACTTCCAAATGAGAATTTTACCACTGTGGCAACTGATTGGCTGCAACGGTTACGTACACTTAACTTACATCAAAGTTTTGAAGAGAGAAGCTCTGAATGGTGATTCATTAGGGGCACATGATGGCTGTAGCCAATCAGTGGCCACAGCAATGCGGTGCCCATTTGGATGTGACGCCGTGTCAACAGAATCCCGAATAGGTGCGCCATAGGAACCACTGACGTGAGAAGGGCAGTATACTATTTTTTTTTATTTTTTTTTACTTGGGACCACAGACCTTTTTAGATAACTTTTTACCAATGTGGACAGCCCCTATAAGTGGTGTGTGCAAATGTTTAACTTAACTTAATGTTTTGCGGGTACATTTTTTGGGTCATACTTGTAGTCAAACATGTTTTTTGCATTTATAGTGATAAAATCTCTGGTGTCTACTTTAAAAAACAAATATATGGCTATAGGCTTTTGGAATGATTCTTTTATTTTGCTATTTAGGTTTTATCTGTACATATCAAGGTGTAAAAATTGTCCCAGCTACTAGAAGTGCAAAATATCCAACACCCCAAATAGTGAAAGGATTAAATCAGGAGAGCAATGAACCATAGAAATGTTGGAGAAATAGCTTAAGTCTTGATCATTAACATTAAAATAACAAAAATATAAATAAGGTTGATTATAACATAGGAAAGGTTTGTTTAGAAGTTTGGACAGAACTGTAGATAGAAATAATGATAAGGGCTTAGTCCATGTTGAAAAAAGGATAATGGGGCAAGAAATACTAATTGAATTAGGTAATTCAACCTATGTATTTCACAATGGATGAATTGCTACCCTACATTGTTTTGGACTCTAAGTCAGGATTTAGTAATATCATCATATATCAGGAAGGAGATCACATCTTGATATATTGGACAATGAATTTTAATGCAAATTATTGCCCTATCATCTTCTCATCCACTTACTCTTATGACCTATGGATGCCATAACTCAAATAGACCTCATAGGCAATATTAATGCTAAGATATGATTAAACATCATTGTCGCTGCTCTTTTCTGACCAAACAACACTGCCAAACAGCATTGGGAAAAAGTTTAAAAGCTAAGTAATAGAGCGAGTGAGCGAGCCTGCGAGTGTGTCTAAGTGTGTCTTTTTCATAAGTGTGGAGACTTAATATTGAGGGAATTTAGATTTGGGGAGTTTACAGAGGACAGTATTGTACTGATTTTTTTTTATGTATCTGTGTATCTCTTTTTGTAACATGTTCCATGTTGACAATGCTGTCCAGTGCACATCCTGTGCAATGTATGCCATCCTCGAACAACAGTTCGAGGGGGCATACTGCTGTGTGAGATGTGTGCACACTGCACATTTAGAAGTCTGTATCCTGGATCTAAATTAACTAGTGGCAACACTGAGATCTATTGCCAACTTGGAAGCGAGTCGGCTGCCCACTGAGCAATCACTCGCAGGTGTAGATGCTGGGGAGGGTGGCAGCATGGAGGTGCAGGGGCATGAGGTAGCTAGCTGGGTAACAGTTAGACAAAAGGGAGAGGGAAAGTTGTCAGTGAGGCTAGTCTGGTACTGGCAAACCACAACCAATTTGCAAGATTGGCGGATGAGGGGGATGTCAGTTTAGAAATAACACTGCTGCAGCAAGACACTACCCCTGTCTGCTCCAGTAGGGGGGGGAATAGGAGCACAGGGCAGGCTAGACAGGTGCTGGTAGTTGGGGCCTCCTTTATTACGGGAATAGACAGGGCAATCTGTCACAAAGACCGGGATCGTCAAACAGTATGGTGTTTACCTAGGCCCAAGTTCAACATACTGCAGATCGGGTTGACAAATTACTGGGTGGGGCTGGTGAGAATCTAGCTGTCATGGTGCACATTGGCACCAATGACAAAGTTAGAGGTAGGTGGAGTGTCCTTAAAAATGATTTCAGGGAATTCGGCCAAAAACTGAAGGCAAGGACCTTCAAGGTAATATTTTCAGAAATATTACCTGTTCCACGGGCCACACCAGAGAGGCAGCGGAAGATTAGAGAGGTGAAAAAGTGGCTCAAAAATTGGTGTAGGAAAGAGGGATTTGGGTTTTTGGAAAACTGGGCTGACTCTATGCTAGGGACGAGCTGCACCTAAATGGGGAGGGTGAAGCTGTATTGGGGGACAACATGGCCAGGAAGTTGGAGGAATATTTAAACTAGGAACTGGGGGGAGGGTAACTACAAAGATAGTGTGCAAAATAGTGAAGATAGAGAGCTGGGAATTATGAATAAAAAGGGGGTGGAGTGGAGGGAGGGGGTGTAGCAATAGTTAAAAAGAACAGGGATTAAGGAATGAAAACTGAAAAATCTGTAAATTAGATGTTGACCAATGCCAGGAGTCTCACCAACAAAATAAATGAACTAGAATTATTAATTGCTGAAGAAAAATCTGACATAGTGGGGATACCTGAGACGTGGCTGGACGAGAGCTACAACTGGGCGGTTAACTTACTGGGTTACAGTCTATTTAGCAGAGATCGTAAAGACCAGAAGGAGGGAGGTGTATGTCTCTATGTAAAATCCTGTCTGAAGCCAACACTGAGGGAATAGATACAGGAAATTAACATGTGGAATCATTATGGGTAAATATTCATGGGGGTAACAACAACAATATAACCCTAATAGGGATCTGCTATAGGCCCCCAAATATAACAGAACCCATGGAAGATGTACTCCTCAGCCAAATAGATGAGGTGCTTAATCAGAATGAGGTTGTTATTATGGGTGACTTTAACTACCCAGACATAAATTGGGAAACTGAAACCTGTAACTTTCATAAAGGAAACAGGTTTTTGTCAATAGCTAAAGATTATTACCTTTCCCAAATAGTACAGGAACTGACTATGACTAGAGAAAAGGCCCTTCTAGACTTAAAATTCACTAATAGACCTGACAGTAACAAGGGTTCAGGTTGAGGGGCACCTAGGAAATAGTGACCACAATATAATACATTTCCATTTATCCTTTAAGAGAGTTTTTTGTTGAGGAGCCACAAAAACACTGAATTTTAGGAAGGCTAATTTTATTCTGCTTAGGGAGGCCGTAAACCGTATTGACTGGGACACAATGTTTAAAAATAGCACAACAAATAATAAATGGGATATTTTTTAAAAACATCTTAGGCACCCACTGTGAGAGGTACATACCTTATAGTAATAAAATAACTAGAAACAGGAAAAACCCCAATGTGGATCAACAGAGATGTAAAAGAGGCAATAAATAATAAAAAGAAAGCTTTTCAAATCCTAAAACAGGAGGGCAGTGAAGAGGCACTAAAAAGCTATAAGGAAAAAAATAAAATATGTAAAATAATGATAAAGGCAGAAAGACATATTGCCATAGAAAGTAAAAGTAACCCCAAAATATTTTTTTAATTATATACATAGTAAAAAGATTAAAACAGAAAATGTTGGCCCTTTGAAAAGTATTGAGGGAGGGACTGTAGAAGGCGATGAGAAAAAAGCAAACCTATTAAACAATTTTTTCTCCACAGTATTTACCAAGGAGGATGACCTTTCTGTCAATTAGCAGAGGGATGAGGTAAACTTCAACTTAAATGTTTCTTGTCTAACCCAGGAAGAAGTGCAGCTCCGTCTTAAGAAGATTAAAATAGACAAATCCCCAAGTCCTGATGACATACACCCACGTGTCCTAAGGGTGTTAAGTGATGTCACATGTAGGCCCCTACTCTTAATATTTATGGACTGTCTATTAATGGGGCATGTCCCAAAGGATTGGCGCATAGCAAATGCGGTGCCAATATTAAAAAAGGGGTCAAAAAGTGATCCTGAAAAGTATAGGCCGGTTAGTTTAACCTCTGTTGTGGGTAAAATGTTTGAGGGTTTTCTAAGAGATGCTATCCTGAACTATCTTACTGAAAATAAATGTATAATGACGTTCCAGCATGGGTTTATGAAGGATCGGTCCTGTCAGACTAATCTCATCAGTTTCTACGAGAAAGTTAGTTCTACTGTAGACTGGATCGGGGTGAAGCATTGGATGTCATTTATCTAGATTTCTCTACTGTGCCACATAAAAGGTTGGTAAGTAAAATGAGAATGCTTGGACTCGGGGAAAATGTGTGCAAGTGGGTAAGCAACTGGCTCAGTGATAGAAAACAAAGGGTAGTAATTAATGGTACGTTCTCAGACTGGATCCCTGTTACTAGGGGGGTGCCACAGGGGTCAGCATTGGGCCCTATCCTCTTTAACCCGTTAACGAACTTGGACGTATGTATATGTCCAGGTCCTTTGGCGGTTAACACACCTGGACGTATGCATACGTTCTGAGGATCGCGCGAACTCTAATGCAGAGTTCGCACGATCGGCGCGGGGTGGCAGCTGTATATTACAGCTGACATCCCGCAGCATTGGCCCCGACCCGAGATCGTTCCGGGGGGCGGGGTTAACCCCTTAATTATCGCGACGATCGGTTCGCAATAACTAAGGGAGACGCAGGAGGAGATCGCTCCTCCTGCGTCTCTGTGCGGCTGCTGTGTGTTGACAGACAGCACGGAAGGCAAAGAATCCCTTCTGGGTTGTCTGGACGTCACATCCGGCCGTGCCCTGTGGCAGGGGCCTGGCATCGTGCTGACAGTTACCATTAGAACCAGTCATAGCAACAAGCTATGTACTGATTCCTATTGAATGAGGGATCTGAAGATCTCTCATTTCAAATTCCCCTGTGGGGAAAAGTAAAAAAAAAATTTGTGAAAAATTTAAAAAAAAAAAGGGAAAAAAAAAAAGGGAAAAACATGTAAAACACAAAACACGAAAAATAAAAATAAAAAACACGTACACCGCCCTTTTCCCTTTACAAAGGGCCCAATCGCCCCAAAAAATCAAAAATAAATAAAGTACCCATTTTTGGGTATCGCCGCTGGGGTAACGATCTGTCCTATAAATCTATCATGCTAATTAACCGTACGCTGAACACCGTAACAAAAAAAAAAAAAAAAAATCACATTTTTAAAGTTTTTTGTTCATATGGCCAGCACATAAAATGTAATAAAAAGCGATCAAAAACTCCTATAAAACGCCAAAGTTGTAACAATTAAAACGTCATTTCATCCCGCAAAAAAAAAAGTCCTTACACAGCTCTGCATACGAAAAAATAAAAAAAATGTATGGCTTTCAGAAGACAGCGATGCATAATTTTGTTTACACACTAAAAACACTTTTTTTTTAAAGTGTTTTCAACATAAAAAAAATCTATAAAAAACAGGACATCCCATAATCGTATCGACCCAAAAGTAAAGCTAACTTATCACGGATACTGCACGGTGGGGCGTTTGTTAAAAATAAAAAAAAAAAAACACTACTAGATTGCAGTATTTTTTTCACCCTGCCTTCCAAAAAATGGATTTAAAAGCGATCAAAAAGCCTTGTCCCTCCAAAAATGATACTAATAAAAACGTCAACTCATCCCGCAAAAACAAGCCCCTACACAGCTGTGTTTTCCTGGTTGGATAAAAGTGTTTTTATTGTATAAAAGTAGTAAAACACAAAAAAATATACAAATTTGGTATCGCGAAATCGTAATCAACCTGCTGAGTAATGCTAGCATGTCATATATCCCGTACAGTGACCGCTTATAAAAAAATAAAAATAAAAAACACTACCAAATTGCTGTATTTTGTTCAAAACGTCTCACAAAAACCTTAATAAAAAGTGACATAGTGTCATAAGCACCCCATAATGGTACCAATAAAAACACAACTCATCCCGCAAAAAACAACCCATACACAGCTCTGCCACAGCAAAATAAAAAAGTTTATGGCTGTCAGAATAGGACAACATAAAAACACCAATTTTTTATAGACATATTTCTAATGTGTAAAAGTAATAAAACAGAAAAAAACTATATAAAATCTATATCAATGTAACTGTACCGACCTCCATAGTAAAGATATCCTGTAAATTTACACTGCAACGGTGAACACTGTAAAAATTGAAAAACCCCAAAAAAAAATGGCGGAACTGCGTTCCCCCCCCACCATTTTCATGGGCCAATTGCTAAAAAAAAATATGGAACACCTGTGCATCCAAAATCCACAGTACCCCTAGATGAGATCCCTGAGGTTTCGAATCCAAAATAGGGGGCCCCTTCCCGGGAAAGGGTTTCACCTGTTCTGCCTACTTTGGGGGCTTTGCAATGTGACAGGCCCCACCAAAATCTGCGTTCCAAAAGCCAAAAAGCGCTTCCTCCCCTTTTAAGGCCCGGCCATGCGCCCAAACAGCAGTTTTTCAAACCCCATGTAGGGTTTTTGCGGGCTTGGAAGAACGTGCGTACCAAAATTTTGGGGTTCTTTTTTCCAGGATTCCATGTGAATATGAAACATTTTAAGCTAAAATTGCAGATTATTGGAAAAATTTTTAGCCTAATGCTAAAAAAAATTTGTGAATCACCTGTGGGGTCTATATACTTACTGCACCCCTGGATTTATTCCTAAGGGGTGTAGTTTCCAATATGGGGTCTTTTTAGGGGTGTTTATTAAGTTTTAGCCACCTTAGGGTGTCCTCAACCTGAAATGGCGCCTAAATAAAATCGTAAATTTAAAATGAGACCCCCCGAGTCCCGTAGGTGCTCCTCCTATTCTGGGGCTTATGGGGTTTAGCCAAATAATGCACTAGGGGCCCCATATGGGATATCTCTAAAAACGGCAGACCTGGGGGAATTTATATTATGTTGCATTTACCTGGTCACATTTACCGTATTCCAGTGAATAATGGATAAATATTGAAAATCTGCAAAAATATTGAAATTTTGAAATTTCACCTCCACTTTGCGTTAATTTCTGTGAAATACCTAAAGGGTTATCAAACTTCCTAAACACTGTTGTAAAATACTTCAAGGGGTCTAGTTTTGTTAGATGGAGTCAATTTTTTGGGGTATTAACATGCAGGCCCTCAAAGCCCCGTCAGAATGGACTGGTCCCTAAAAAAATGTATATTTTCAAATTTTCTTGAAAATGTGAAAAAATTACTACTAAATTTCTAAGCCCTCTAAAGTCGTAAAAAAAAAAAAAACATAAAAAATGTATGCCAAACAAAAGTAGACAAATGGTAGATGCTAGTTATAAACTATTTTGTGGTGAATAATTATCTGTCTTGCACACAGAAATTTTGGAACTTTCAAAATGACAAATTTTTCCAAATTTTCATGAAATTTTTATATTTTTCACAAACAAGCAAGGATTGCATGGATCAAAATTTCTTACTAACTTAAAGCACAATGTGTCACGAGAAAACAGTCTCTGAATCACATGGATAGGTGAAAGTGGCAAAAAGTTATTCTCACATAAAGTGGCACATGCCAGATTTAAAAAATACGGCTGTGTCAGGAAGGTCAAAACAGGCTGGGTCCTTAAGGGGTTAAATTTTAATTAATGATCTTACACATGGATTGCACAGTAGAATATCGATCTTTGCAGATGATACTAAGCTCTGTAAAGCAATCAACACAATAGAGGATAATGTGTTATTACAAAGGGATCTGGCTAAGTTGGAGGCCTGGGCAGAGAATGGCAGATGAGGTTTAAAAACAATAAATGCAAGGTTATGCACATGGGGAGGAAAAATCCATTACATGATTACATGTTAAATGGAAAAACGCTGGGTAAAAGTCACATGGAGAAGGACTTGGGAATCCTGGTGGACAGTAAACTTAATAGGATTATAGGATTATGGGGTGTATTAAAAGGGGCATAGATGCACATGATGAGAGCATTATTCTCCCATTATATAAGTCACTGGTTAGACCGCACATGGAATATTGTGTACAGTTTTGGGCCCCAGTGCACAGGAAAGACATTGTAGAGCTTGAACAGGTAAAATGGTGGGCAACATAAATAATAAAAGGGCCTGGTGGACTGCAATACCCAGAAGGATTAGCATGATTACGGTTATTTAATTTACAGAAAAGATGGAGCCAGGAGGACATAATAAATATGTTTAAATACATTAAAGATCAATATAGAGATCTCTCTCAAGATTTATTTATACCCAGAGCTGTATTAAGAACAAGGGGGCATCCTCTACGTCTTGAGGAAAGAAAGTTTCTACACAAACGTAGAAAGGTATTCTTTAATGTTAGAGCAGTGAAACTGTGGAACTCTCTGCCAGAGAAAATTGTCATGGTGAATTCAATAAAAGAGTTCAAAAAGGGTTTGGATGTATTTCTTGAGCGTAATAATATAATAAATTATAGTGACTAAGATTCTGGAGAGGGCTCGTCGATCCAGAAATTTTTCCGATTGCCAGATTGGAGTCGGGAAGGATTTTTTTCCCTAAAATGAGGACAATTGGCTCCTGCCTCATTGAGGTTTTTTGCCTTCCTCTGGATCAACAGTTTAGCACAACTGGCTGAACTGGATGGATGCCTTGTCTTTTTCTGCCTTACAAACTATGTAACTATGTAACTATACACCATAGAATTATAACTGTACATCCTTGTAACGTGATGACATCTGTTGGAGATTTTCCTACGTTTGTACATGCCATTATCTGATATTACTTAAAGGGAATCTGTCGTCATTTTTTTACTAATTAAAAACAGATACTGATCCATATTATTTTATTCTTAGCTGTTTTTATTTTTTGAATGTAGATTTCTAAATTATGTTGTATGTATATGATTTTGGGGAAAGCTTTCTTGCTGGAGCTGCTTTTACCAGCATTTAGAGAGATACTTTACAGCAACTTCATGGACATAGGAGCCTGTGAACAGGAGCAGACCCATTGACTTCTACAGGAGAGTTTTCTGGGCATGCTCTGTAACCTGGGAAGAATTCAGTGTGCAGGGAAGGGAAAGAGGAGCTGTGACATCTTCTATTGTGACTGATGGATCCTGTGTTACCTTTACACATTGGTGTCACCTTTCAGTGTAATCCTTCTTTTACTGATCATGAGCAGGAAGCGTGAGACTATTATTAGGGCCAGAGGCCAAAGTGAAAACTACAGAATGTAAGAATTTTTTTAATAAAAATTGTAAAAAATAACTAAAATTTCTTAAAAAAATGTTTATAACATAAAAACAATAGTTCAACAATAAGTGATTTTCTGATGACACATTCACTTTAACATCTTGTTATCTTGATTCTTTGGTAACCTTTCATACTCGATGAGTGCACCTGTATTAAATGTATCTTATGGCAATGTCTAGTAGAGATCTAGATCTGTTTCATTATGCTTCTGTATGAGTGGCATAACCAAGAGTCTTTCTCATTCTACCCCTTACCCTATTTTTGATATATTTTCTTCGAACAAACAATTGATACAGTATGGTTCCATGCTAATTAAGAACTTTGCTTTGGTGTCAAAAGTTCTGCTCCTTCATTACTTTACCTGATCTGTTGGTGTCCTAATCAGCCAAACACAGTTGGAATTATGTGGGTAGTCTGATGGATAATTGGCTGAGCTCAGAATTCCCTCGTCATTTTTCAGTAGAGTACCACATACATCTAAAAGGGAAAATAAGTTACATTAAAAATTGTTTTTATGTACAAAAATATATTTTGTTGGTCCATTTTGACTGTTGTACAGATGTGATAAATCTTTGATGCAAGTTTATGAAAATTGTAAAACTTACCACAATTATACAAATGGTTGATTTTGGAAACATCTGCAAAATTCATTCCATATAGTTGTTCAATTGGGATGATTGGTTCAGGTTTAGGCACAACATTGGGTTCTCCTAAAGTTTTAGTCAATGCATACCTGTTACATATAAGAGACAAAACAAGGTGAAAACATGAGATTATGACAGAATGATACATCCCAGAATGGTAGAAGTTTTGGTCTTTATGGTAACCGTATATTAGTACTTTTATTAATAAATAATGAACTTACTTGTCATCAGGCAACACTGATCCATAGTCATATTCCACTCCAAGATTATTGGTCTCTAGTTTGACAAAGTTCCCATCGTTGTCTGTAGAAAAGACATCTCTATTAGACTTTTGTGGCAACCATGTCACATGTACAGATATGTCCACCCTACCTCTCTGTTAATGTTGTGTAGGCCTCTAAATTCCCACTATACAAATACAGTACATGATCACAACTTACTACAAAAACATTAGGCAGGCTTCATTTCACATCACAGCTATCACATGGAAGAAAAGAAAACCTACCAAATGGCTGAAACCCATATAAACTTTATTAAAGACAAGGGATTACAAAAACCCAACACTTAAAAACATTTAAAAACACACAGAGATGTCCTAACCATTTCAAATCCTTTTGGAAAATATATGAAACACCTGATATGGACACAATCCTGCATTTTTGCTGATTTTGATCTTCAACCTTTAGTCTTTCAACTGGCTTCATTTTTACAGGACACATCTCATTTCAATAGAGAAGTTGCCAATTTAACGTAACCTTCTCATTCGATTATGGTATACTGTGTCCTGTAATCATTATTTTCCAATATTGACCATATCCATGGCCTAAATGCTATCACGTCTATTTTCTATGATTCGACCACTATGGATGACATGCTAAAATCTTTTTGTCATTGATCTTTTTGACTTCATCTTATAATATAATTATTTTATTTTTGATTGCATTTTTTACCATCAGGTATCCAGAACCACAATGGGATCCCATTGTGCACCCTCTTATGCCAACCTTTTTTTCAGGATGGTGGGAAGCTAACCATGTTTACACCTTCTTATTGTCAGCATCATGTCACGTCATATGATGATTCTGTGTTTTTGTTATTGATTAAATTATTTTATTTTGGTTTAGATCCCAGGAATCGTGTTCTTCTTTTATTTCAGAACTCAATAACAACAACTTTAACATCAGGTTGACAAATAAGATGTCTGTTGATACACTTGATTTTCTGGATCTCAGGGTTTCTATCGGTGACAATCATGTAATCACTAAGTTAAAGAAATGGCAGCTAACTCACTTTAGCATTTCTCCAGCTTTCATCCATATCATACCCGTCCCGGTGGGACAGTTTTTACGGTTACGCCATATTTGTACTGAAACTGAAGATTTCCTGGAATCCACTAGAGATCTAACAACATGCTTTCAAAATCGGGCATATGCTTGTAAGGTCATTTCAGCTGCCTTCCAGTGGGCCCAAAAAAGCGATAGATCTGAATTAGTTAGACCACGCAAACAGACTCCTGGTTCGCCTGGTTACAATGTTCAACAACCAATGGGATGATCTTAAGTGGATAGTAAATGCACATTGAGATGTCCTTTGACTTGATCAACTTCTTTATAAATACTTATCTGAGAAACCACAACTAATGGCTCGTTGCACAAAAAAATCTTTGTGACATATTAGTGAGTAGCCATTTTTCAAGGCCTATTAGCAAAATAATGGGACACAAATGAAATTGGTTCCTTTCCATGTGGTGATTGCAATGTTGGCAGATTTACACCAGTCATCAAGATTTTTTACCAATCCGGTTGATGGTATTGAATATACCCTTTACCACTACATCAACTGCAAAACCTTGAATCTGGTCTATGCTATTGTGTGCCCTTGTCCCAAAATTTAAGTTGGTCAAACTACCAAACAACTTCTTGACTATCTTTTTAACCTGTAGTGATACAAACAAGAGTAAGAAACTTACATTTGTTGCTTTACATTTGCTACAGGTTCATAGTGGCCACTATTTAGGGTGTAAAATTGTTGGGATTGAGCATTTGAAATTGGGTCCAATTGGGGGGTGGGAGGGCAACATTGTTCCAGCACTTTTGCTGGCTAAGTCCAGATGGATTTTAGTTCTTAACACTCTTTTCCCTAAAGTTATCAATGAGGAGCTACTCTATACTGGTTTCTATAAATTGGTATTTATTTGTTGTTATATTTCTTCTTTTTTCTATAGGTTCCATCTGTGATGTCCCATCCTTCTATTCCCTCCATTCGTGCTCATCATTGCCTGGATCTCCCTGCCCATGGCATTTGACCCTCTGTTTTGTATGTTCCATCTGTGATGTTCCATCCTTGTATCTAATTTATTCTTACTCACCATTGCCTGGTTTTTCTCTTGATGGCATCTGTTCCTCTGTTTTGGTTGTTTCATCTGTGATATCCCATCCTTGGATTTACTCCGTTCCTGTTCACCATTACCGGGGCCTACCTGCTAACGGCATTTGTTCCTCTACGTAGGATACTCCATTTGAGATGTTCCATCCTTGTATTTATTTTATTCCTACTTACCATTGTTTGGATTTCCCTGCTGATGGCATCTGTTTTTCTGTTTTGTATGCAAGGTATTCGTATTTTCCAATGAACCCCATTCATCACTTTTGTATTAAGTTGATTTGTTTGGACTTGATTTACCTTTTTGGACATATTCTTACAGTATTTTCTGTTTAGAATTTATGTAATTTATATAAAAAAAATAAAAATTCCTTGCCCTGTGTGTTTTTCTCTGCAGACATTATTGCTGTAGTATTTGTTTTTTCACCATTGTTACATAGATGGGATTTTGTAGATAGATACTTCATTTTTGATTAGATCTGGGTCTACTTATTTCATCATGATATTTTCTGTATATAAATTTGTATTATTTATGTCATTATCCATTATTATTTTCTAATATTTAGTTCTTTTACATAGTTTTTGTCTATATACATACATCTTGTATTTTGGTAGTTATTATGGCATCATATCGTATCTATCTTCCACTACAATGTATATGTGTTTCAGCACCTGATTTTTTTTATTTTTTGCTGAACATCTATTTTGAATTTGCTGCTTTTGTACCTGTCAATGTGTCAGTTTATGGATATATTGTACTCTGCTATTTTGCATCATTATCCTTAGTATATTCTTCCTATACTTAGTTTGTCGCTCAGACGCTTGCCGCATGTCTAGACAAACATTATCTTGTTTGTATTTCCTGCTGTTTCTATACTGATATTCGTGCAATGTGTTCCATATCGTTCGGCTATACACATTTCCCCACATTTGCTATTGGACTGCCCCACTGAGCGAGGTATTTTATTTTATCATTGTTTCTATCGCTTTTACTTTATTGTGCTCCTGGTCTTATTATTATTCAGGGTTTTCTATATTTCTCTGTGATGATATTTAAAGAGATATTTTGCTCCTCCCCATGCACTCCTGACGAAGCTGCATATCCAGCGATACTCGTGGGGTCTTGGTGATGTAGCCTAGCCTGTTACCTGCACAGTCCTTCCATGCCCTGTCATTTGGGACTATTTTGATTGCGGTATTATATACATTCTCTTTTACAGCTTTCCCAAACAGTTTTTTTTTCGGTGGTTATAGTTTTGTTTTAATATTTGTTTTGTTATATATACACTATTGCTCATTTTCTATTTTCCATATATACTATATCCAATTAGATATTTGTAATAAGTTTGTATTCATATCAGGTGTTTCATTTGTTTCCCAATAGGATTTGAAACTGTTAGGACATCTCTGTGTGTTTCTAAATGTTTTCTAAGTGTTTGCTATTTGTAGTCCATTGCCTCTAATAAAGTTTATTTGGGTGTGCAGTCATTTGGTATGTTTTCTTTTCTTCCATGTGATAGTATTTGCCTTCCTACATACGGTTTGAATCCCTCTTCTCTTGAAATGTCAGTGTTATTTGTGGTGCCCACCTGAGATCTATATATTTCACATCACAACCATCCTGCACTAGTATATAGCTAAATCATAAAGTAAAACAACCCTACCTCTGACAGAGTAAAGAACAAACAAATGTTATCATGGAACATGGGCTCATATACATTTTAGTGATAAATGAAACGAAGCCAAGAAGACAGAAGGAAGGAAGGAAGGACATGTGTTTGAGAGAATATTTACACATGTATTGGTAAGGCTATTACCTTCTGAAATATCCTGGTACATGACATAGTTACCACGGTCAGTCCTCCGTTGTTCATAGTTGAATCCTAGGGCATGATTTAATTGATGTTGTACATGTCCCCTAAACATGCAACTAAAAGCATCTAATCCAACCATCTGAGCTCCACCTATTCTTCCCACATATGATAAACACCTAAACAGAGAGAATCAAGAGTTTTTGTTTGTATCCTCAGTCATGTTTCAAGGCTTTTTTTTATTGGATCAGGCATTGACCTATATGATGGGAAGCTATTTTTCGCACTAGAGATCTAAATAGGACATATTCCTTTTAAAGACAAACAACTATATAATACATAGTCATATTAAATCTACAGTAAGAGATACTCTTTGTATTGGCTCTATATTCTGGACTCATAAACATAAGTTCCAAGTGGTCGTCTTCCTCAATATGACATTTCTTAAATTTAATAGCGCCCATTTGCGCATGGGCGATTAGAAAATCAATCCATTTAACCATTTACATATAGATCTTTTATCATAGTATTAAAAAGGTCAGTTACTATATGAAGCATCTCCTTTACAGTATAGGGTTATCTAATAACCTCCAAACTAGAAAAATGTAGAATATCTCCTCAGCTTTTAACCTGAACTGTTGGAAGGCTTACAAGCTAGGATGTAATGTGATGTCTAAGTAATAGACAAGTTGTTTGCAGGATGCAATTACAGACTGCCATAGAGGTCTGCTATTCTCTGGACAATCCATAGGTCGGTGGTGAGGACCTGGAGTTCTTTAAGAGGAAATCTATAACCGATATTTAGTTTTTTACAAATAACAATCAGACACTGTTCCATATTCTTTTCTTCTTAGCTGTTTTTATTTTCTGATTGTAGATTTCTTTATTCTGCTGTCTGTATAATATTATGAAGGCAGCCATTTTACCTGAGCTGCTTTTAACAACGTTTAGAGAGATACTTTACAGCAGCTTCATGGACATAGGAGCCTGTGAACAGGAGCAGACCCATTGACTTCTATTGTAGAGCTTTCTAGGCATGCTCTGTGACCTGGGGAGAACTCAGTGTGCAGGAAGAGGAGAGGGTAGACTGTTACTACCTCCTATTGTGACTGGTGGGTCCTTTGGTATCTATACACATTGGTCTCACCTTTCAGTGTATTTCTGCCTGTGATGATAATGAGGAAAGTTTTCTCTAAAGAACAGAAATTGTCAGACTATTATTAGGCTGAGTGACCAAAGTGAAAACTGCACAATTTAAGTTTTTTTTTTTTTTACAAATATTGATAGTGATGTGTAAAGATAAAATCTTATAAAATGTGTTTGACGTAAAAAAATGAGTTAAACAATAGGTCATTATCTGATGCCACATTCTCTTTAAGCTCTTTCATTAGAAGATTCTAAAAAGAGAGTAAATACAGTGTAATATTCAAACAAAATGAGGGAATTCCTTTCTAGGTTAGTGTAAGTAGACCAAGCTTCATACAGATAATCCCACCATCACAGTAATAATAAAGACATAATGGCTTCAGTTTGTGATAATTAAGTCACTTGTAATATCTATAATATTATAAGAATACATTTCATACCTATTTTAATAAGTTATAGCATTGTGCATGAACAAATACATATAAGCCTTAAGTTAATCAAACTTGAAACAGTCTAAATAATAGAACCTACCCTCTAGTAGACATAATGTTAAGATAATTATCCTCTTTAGTCCGGGGCACAAACCTCACACAGGTAAGGGAATTATATTCCTCCATGGATGTATTAAACAGGTCGAGCTGCCAAGCACCTGGAGGGTAAAAGAATATTTATATAATGAGTTTCTTGTCAGACAGTTCTCATGACCACTGTAAGTAGAAAAAAGCCAGAAAAACTCACTATAGCTAGATCCAAACGTGTAGGGTACATAGACCATCCCATCTTCAGCTTTGGGCCACAAGCACTGTGCACAGGTTGGATCACTGTGTCCATTTTTTACCAACGTGTCACCTTCAAGTACGTCCATGGCATTTTCTAAATGAAGAAGATTGTGACATATGAAATAATTTGAAAATAAAAATTGATCAGCACATTCAAAACAATTTTAAAGAAATGGCAGCCAAGCAATGCAAATACAACAAAATATCAGAAGCTTTACAAATGCTAAGAGACAGTTGAACATCGGAACTATTTCAAAATGCATTTCTGCTACTTTTTGGATACATGAAAGTTTGAGGCTCTTAGCGCACATTTGTGATTAATATTGTGAGAGCCCATCCACCAATGACAAGGAGACCTCAGTTCAGATGGAAGCCTACTCTGAATTTTTACCTTTCTTGGTGTCTGTTCAGACTTAGGTCACCTTATTGTTGGTGGATGGACTCTCACAATATTAATTAAAAAGTGAGTTAATAACTTCAAATTTTCATGTATGCAAAAAGTAGCAGAAATGCATTTTGAAATAGTTCCTATGTTCACTTTAACTGTCTTTTAGCGTTTATAGAGTGCTGCTGATATTGTGTTGTGTTTTCTTTGCTTTGATGCCACACTAACATTTTGGATGTTTTTATTTTATTAGTTTTTTTGTAGGTGAGGTCTCTAGACCTCATCTAAATGTGATATCACTGCAGCTCTATTAATCTTTAGATGCTTTATTAAAGATGAAATTGAGGGTTATTTTAGATGTTGATGAATTTCCCACTGATTGTCTATGTGACAACAGGTCCAAGGTAAGTCTTACCAAGCCTCAATGTCCGTTTTCTGCTCGCAATTCACATGAAAAAATAAAAAAATAACTGTCAATCGACATCGATCTGGGACACCATGCAAATCTCACATCATGGGGTATCCTTGATCATGAAGAAGGTGAGAGATCAGCCTAAAACTACACAGGGGGGACGTGTTAATAATCTGAAGGCAGCTGGGACCACAGTCACAAAGAAAACTATTTGTAACACATTACGCCATAATGGTTTAAAATCCTGCCGTGCCCGTAAGTCCCCCTGCTCAATAAGGCACATGTGCAGGCCTGTCTGAAGTTTACCAATGAACACCTGCATGATTGAGTGATTTGGAGAAGATGCTGTGGTCAGATTAGAAAATTTTTTATTTCTTTGGCATTAACTCAACTCACCATGTTTGAAAGAAGAGAAATGCTGCCTATGACACAAAGAATACTGTCCCCACTGTCAAGCATGGAGGTAGAAACATTATGTTTCGAGGGGGTTTCTCTGCTAAGGGCACAGGACTACTTCATCACATCAGTGGGAGAATGGATGGAGCCATGTACCGTAAAATCCCGAGGGACAATCTTCTGTGATATATAGGGGTATATGATGGAGAGAAGCTGGGCTCTGTGATATATTTGGTTATATGATAGAGGGAGAGAAGCTGAGCTCTGTGATATATAGTGATATACGATAGAGGAGAGACACTGAGCTCTGTGATATATAGGGTTTTATGATAGAGGAGAGAAGCTAAAATCTGTCATATATAGGGTTATATATGTAACCCTATATCTCACAGAGCTCAGCTTCTCTCATTATATTATATAACTCTATATATCACAGCGCTCAACTTCTCTTTCTCTGTTATATATCTCTATATATCACAGAGCTCAGCTTCTCTCCTCTATCATATAACCCTATATATCACAGTGCTCAGCTTCTCTCCCTCTATCATATAACCCTATATATCACAGAGCTCAACTCTTCTCCTCTGTCATATAACCCTATATATCACAGAGCTCAGCTTCTCTCCTCTATCATATAGCCCTATATATCACAGAGCTCAGCTTCTCTCCTCTATCATATAACCCTATATATCACAGGTAAGTATTCCATATATTTTAAAAATTTCTTTCCCAATCAACTATTTTAAAGCTACTTCTAAATAAAGTTAGGTCTTGTCCCCACGGCACTGTTTTTCAGCCGGTTGTTCAGCTTTTTTTTCAGTTTTGAAAACCAGCTGCAAACCGGCTGACAAACTTTTACACGGAACTTATTGGAAAATCCGAGCAGCAGTCCCCACTGTACGGATTTTCCGCCCGGCAATTTTTTAGACCGCCGGCGATCCGAAAAACATAGAACATTTTCATTCTTCCGACCAGTTTTTGGACAGAAGATGAACAGGTCTATGTGAAGGGGGAGGGCTTTTCTCAGCTAACCGCAGAGAAATCAAAAACGTACACATAGGCTGTATGGACAAAACATTGAACTTTACTTCATTTTTATAAATTGGTGCATAAAAGACATAGTTCTATGACGAACACCTTAGGCAATGAAAAACATATGAAAACGTGGCAGTACTTAGCTGTATAGCTTCTCCTGTTTAGGAGGTGAGTGATAGTCACATAGTAGACTAGTAGGAGCCGATCATGCTGAGTTGCAGCTCAGTGCCGCCATGTAATGACGCGATGTTTCGGAAGGCACGCCTTCCTTTCTCAACCGCGGAGAAATGCCACCCCCCTAGCGGCTGTGTGCACGGCACAAAAACAGTACAAATACCGGTCGGATAAACCGACCGGTATTTGTCCCGTGCCTTGTAAACAGCCCCTTAGGAACAACTCGCATAACAATACACTTACCATATTCATTGATACCAGGAACGGAAAGCTGCAGAAGAGACATTCATAATCATTAGTAAGATTTTAATATATACACAACCGAAAAATATTTAAGCAAAAATACTTTATGTAAAAATGTATTGTGTAGTTAAGTTTTAACTACTATATCAACAATTCCATAACACCAACAAAACAGTAAACGCACTAGAATATACATCATGAACTATTAATTTGGTTTAAAAAAAATCTCAAAAAATTAGAACGATAATAACGATTTGTTACTAAAAATGTAAACAAAATAATTTTAAAAAATCCATTGCTTTGTTGACAAGAATTTCCTAAGCTAAAATTTCTAACAGAAAAGCTGAGGTGTCATCAAGAGCGTAAGGACAGAAAGAAGACAAGAATAAGCACTTATAAAATATCTCTATGAATATGAAGCATTCTAGGTCATGTTCAGATCTGTTTTGGTCAGTCCATTAAGATGTTTCATTGCAGATTTCATCATGTTTCATGTGAGAAATAACTTTTCAATGCTGTTGGTATGCTGTTAGTATTTCACCAAAATGTTAGACACTTTTGAGGAACTCACTGGACAATATTTTACATCAATGAGGTCTTTTTGGTGCCAAAAGTGTCCATTATTTTAGGTCATAAAGTAGTTCTTATGACAAAAAAAAACATTTATCAGAGCTTTCTTTGAATTTTGGTATTTGGTTTTTATTCATATTTAAATGCTAACTGTTTCATGTTATTACAATATCTTGGAGATTAAAGCATAGATTCTTCTTCATCTCCTTTCAAATACTTCATATCTATAACTGTGTTACAATGTCATCAACTCTTGTTTAAAAAAAATATTACAAGAAATAGAAAGGAGAATTAGAATATTGGAAAATAAATAAATCTTACCTGTAATGGTGGAATTAGAGGTACACTCTGTACAGGTCCGGTTACAGAAAGCAAGAGGAGGAGGTAGATCTTATCTCTCATGTTGCAAAGAAACCTCTACAATGTTGTAAGGGTTTGCTCTTTGTCTTGATGAATGGTAACCTTCGTGTCAGAAAAGCATTATATAGAGGTATATACATGTTAATGATGCAAATCTTTCCAATCATAAAGCAGAAATAAAGATATTTGTAATGGTCAAAAGAAGAGCCTGGGGCAGGTATATGCTTATTAAATATGTATAACTATCTTTACATGTGACCACCAGGTGACAAACATCGAGGCTTTTAACAATTTGTTCTGGAATTCAAGTGATTTTGTGGTGTAATGATGTTATTTTCTATATTAATAACTGTGCAGGTTTGTTATTCTGGAAAAAAAAAAAAAAAAAAAAAAAATATAAAATTTTCAACTAACTACTGATGCCTATAAGTTTATAAATGTCTTTGTTACAGCAAGACTAATAAACTCTCAGGGGATTTATAACAATTATATTTTTCACTTTATATTGCATTTTCCTTGATATTTAGTAGTATTTGGTCACATAATGATCAGGATATCATAGGAGAAGGTTCTGTTTCCTTTATTAGATGTGCAGATAACAGATTTGGTACACATGTTTACTCAACAAGGGCAGTGAAATATAGTAGGTTGCAAAGTCTTCATACCCCCTGAACTCATTAATAAATGTTAAAGCCACAAACTATATTAAACTGTATTTTATTGAAATTTTATTTGATAAAACATTACAAATATTAAGTATTTGTGAATTGTAAATAAAATTAAACATGCGTTTCCAAATATTTGCAAATTAAAAAAGAATGGCGTGCATATGTGTGCAGCGCCCCTGAGTAAATACTTTGTAGGACCACCGCTAACTGCAAAGACAGCTGTCATCTGTTGGGGAATGTCTCTTCTAGCTTTGAACAACCAGAGGCTGGAATTTGTGCCCATTCTTTGCAGAATCGCTATAGCTCAGTCAGATTATTTGACGATCATTTGTGAACAACAATTTTCATGACAGATTCTCAATGGGATTTAAAGGTGTTGTCTCACTGCAATGATTGCTTTTTATGTTGAAGATCTTGCAAAAACAAGTCACTTTGCAATATATGTCCATTAACAGTGTCCTACCTATTCCTAGATATCCCCTCTTGTATGGGTTGCATCAGCTCTTCAAGTTGCTATAGCTACAGACCTGTTTGATCTATCCTGATAGGCTGCCAGCACTGGTTGCTATAGCTACAGACCTGTTCATTCTCTCCTCATAGGCTGCCAGCACCGGTTGCTATAGCTACAGACCTGGTTTCTACTGCAGCCTAGTGGAAGCCAGTAAACACGCCTCTGAATTCAAAGTGAAACCAAGAAAACAGGACTGAGGTAGAAGGAATCAATGTAACCCCTTTAAGTATGGATTTTGACTTGGCCATTTTAACACATGAATAAGCTCTGATTTAAATCATTTCATTGTAACTTTGGTTTAAGGTGGTTGTCTTGTTGAAATCTTCAATTCTTTTGAAGCCTCTAATACATTTTTCTTCAGGATCACCATATATTTAGCTCCCAGTCCCCACTGAAGCAAATCATCACCATAGCACAATGCCGCCCCCACCATACTTAACGGCGTGGATGGTGTGTTGAGGGTGATGTGCAGTGTTGGCTTTCCTCCACACATAGCATTTGGAATTTAGGTCAAATTTTGGTCTCATCTAATCAGAGCACCTTCTTCCACATGCTTGCTGAATCCCCTGCATAGCTCTTTGCAGTCTGCAAATGGGACTTTTAATCACTTTCTTTAAACAATGGACACTTCTATAAAGACCAGATTTCTGGAGTGTACGACTAATAGTTGTCCTGGGGACAGATTCTCCCACCTGAGCTATGGATCTTTGCAGCTCCTCCAGAGTGATCCTGGTCCTCCTGTCTGCTTCTCTAAGCAGTGCTCTCTTTGTCCAGGCCTGTCAGTATAGGTGGATGGCCATGTCTTGGTATGTTAGCAGTTGTGCCATACTCCTCCCATTTATGGATAATGGACTGAACAGTACTCTGTGAGATATTCAGAGCTTGGGCTATTTTTTTAAACCCTAACCCTGCAATACACTTTGACACAACTTTATTCCTGAGCAGTCTGGTGTGTTCCTTGGTTATCTGATGCTGTTTGTTCACTAATGTTTTCTAGCAAATCTCTGAGGTCTTCACAAAACAGCTGTACTTATTATACTGAGAATAAATTACACACAGATGTACTCTATTTACTAATTAGATTACTTCTAAAAGGTGAATCAGAGTATAGAGGGCTGAATATATATGCATGCCATACTTTTCTAATTTTGAAAAACTTGGAAAAGCACATATCATTTTCTTTATACTTCACAAAAACGTGCTATTTCGTTTTGCTCTATGACATAAATTATCAACAAAATACATACATGCACGTTCTGACACCAAAAGAAATGAGTTACTCCGAGGGTGACAGGGAAGACAGAAAGAAAGAGTTGTTCCTTGCATACATGAATGCTAACCTTCATGTTAGGAAACCCTTATAGTCATACTAATAATGCAAATCTATCTAACCATAAAAGAGAACTAAAGATGCTCAAAAGAAGAACCTAAGGAGGTATATGCCTACTACAAGTCTACAGATATCTTTATATGTGACCGCATGAGGAGAACCATGAAAATGTTTAACAGTTCATGTAATTTATAGGGTGTATTATTATTTATTTGTTTATTTTAAAGCACCATTGATTCCAGGGTGCTGTACATTCGAGGGGGGTTACATAACATATGTCAATCAAAGTACAATGACAACAATAAATGATGAGCAACTGGTACAAAGGGAGAGAGGACCATGCCCGTGAAGATTTATGATCTACAAGGGAGGAGGAAAGAGACAGAAAGTGAGGGGCAGACATGTTTGTGGGGGATGTATGAGCAGTTAGGTTATTATAGGCTATCCTGAAGAGATGGATTTTAAGGTTGCTTTTGAGGCTAGTGAAAGTGGAGGAGAGTCTGATGTGTTGGGGTAATGAGTTCTAGAGTATGAGAAATGCATGGGAAAAGTCTTGAAGACAGTTGTGTGAGGGTCTGATAAGAGGAGAGCAGAGACGGTCCTGATAGAAGTTGAGGTTGCGTGAGGGGAGGTATCTAAGCAGAGAGTTAATATCTGGGCTGGATATGTAAAGTTGGATACAAGTGGTACTGAAAGCTTTGTAGTGCAGTGAGCTGACCCAGTCCAAGAGTGTAGATAGTGAACAGTAGAGGACGCAAGACTTGCCCCTGATGGACACCAAAAGAGAGAGCATGAGAGGAGGAGGTCGTGCGAGAGTGAAAGACACTGAACATCCTAATAGTGAAGTGTGAAGAGTTCCAGGAAAGGGCCAAGTCTGTGATGTCAAGGAATGAGGTGATTTGTAGCAGGATTGGGTGGTCAACAGTGTCAAAGGCAGAAGACAGTTCTAAGAGGAGAAGCATAGAGTAGTGGTGTGAAGCTTTAGCACTTACTATGTCACTGGTGACTTTGATTAGTGCAGTTTTGGTAGAGTGGTGGGGTCGGAGACCAGATTACAAAGGACCATGAAGGGAGGTGGATAAGAGATGAGAGCACAGTTCAAGATAGAGATGCTGTTTAAGGAATTTAGATGCAAATGGAATCAGTGAGATAGGGTGAGAATTTGTCAGGAAGGAGTAGTTAGATAGTTTCTCAAGGATGGGTGTAATGGTAGTGTCTTTAAAGGAGGAAAGGAAGATGCCAGAGGTCACATTTTTTAATTATGTATGTACATCAAATCAGAAAAAAACAATATAAACTTTTTACACCTGATTAGTAATGCCTATTATTTTTATAAATGTCTTTGTTACAGTTATTTTTACAAACTCTTCATGGGATTTAAATTATATTATTTGGATTGTAGTCATGCATTAATGAAGATAAAATTATAAATTTTTTCTTTTTCCCCTTTGTGTTATCAGAAATCCAATATAATTTGGCCCATAATAGCCCTATAAAATAAAAAAAAAGATCCTGAAAAAACCAAAGAAAAAACACCTCTTATAGTACCTCAGCATCTTTAGGGGGGCGGGCTACAACGTTTTAAAAATATCGTTGAGACATTGTTTAAAAAATTTGTTTCATTTAATGTAGTAAAAATGAAAATATAAAGATTTGAACAAAAAAAACTTTTTGATGAATGAAAATGAATGTACCATCTAAAAGTATAAAAAGATGTATTTCACAAAGATGTAGTTCGCAAAAATGTATTGCACAAAAATAAGAATTTAAAAAACTGCCCAAAATTTTATAATTAACATAATTTTTTCATTAGACATTCAACTCATTGAATTGGAATTGTCTCTTGAGAAAAAAGCAGAAGCTCATAAATGTCAATCATACTTTAAATGTTTTTCTTTCTACTACGAAGCAGTGTTTCCCTCCTACATAACAGTCAATCTCAATCTTGTGGTTAGAATATTGCTCGAGATTAGTGTTGGCTATTAATTTAAATCATTGTTAAGAACAGTTACATTTGTATTCTAACATTTTCTTCTCCTCTTCTCTATAGAAACTAATACAGTTCATTGAGTTGAATTTCTATAGAAAATAATTGTTACTTATAAAATTTCAATCAGATTGTTTAAACTTTGCTTTTACTTATTAAAAATTAAAAAAAATTTTTTCAGATACGTCACGTTTCAATTTTTATTTTTTTTCTCTATTCAAATACGGCAGTACTGGCTTTTCCGGTCTTTGCTGCGACTGAGTTCACCAATAAGATCCTACAAATTTTTAAATTTACTGACATCCACCAGCAGTTTATTTTATTTTTTAGCTGCTGGGGTGTTTTGTAGTATAATAAAAAAATGCCGTTTAAAACCCAACTGAGAATGGATTTATCGTATATGCTCTTTTGTTTTTTTTATTTTAGATAATTTATTTTAATATTAATTTAATTTTATATGTTTTTAAAATTGTAACGGAAAGGGAGGGTCCTCTTTTAACCACCAAAAGCGATGGTGTAAGCCACCCAGGAGTGGTGCTAAGTAGGCCGGTTTTCACCGAGCCCCCCAAAGCGGGGTGGACTTGCTGCACGGATTACTACCATCGCTACCCGACATATTTTGCTTGCAGTGGCAGACAGTTTTCGCGGAACAGAATCGTGAAGCAGGCTCATAGTTGGGGACAGGCAAAGGTCATCAGGTGGCAGTGGTTGGGAGTGGGGGACGGCAAAAGGGTCGGACACAAAAAACAAACAAGAACCAGGAACGTTTCCCTTTTCTAGGCACAGGGCACTATCGATTCGGCAAGGTGCTAAGAAAGGGGCAGAGCAAAAAGGGGTTTCACCCCCGGGGTTTGAAAAAACCGGCGCCTGCCCTTTAATATTTTCCGCAGTCCCCCGCGCGTCGCACGGGGGGCAGTCGCACCCCCAGCCCCCCAGGGAGCGCCGCCAGGACGGAAACGGACGTGGCGAGGTAAGGGGACACAGAGCTGGGGTGGGGGGGTGGCCCCCGTAACATTTACCCCCCTTTGGCCCCCCCCCTCTTTCTGGCCCCATAAACCTAGGCAAGGACCCCGATCGGATGTTCCCTCCGACCCACGACCTTTCCTCCACCCAAACCCCTTTCAGTCGACCAAAAAAAAAATCGTCTCCCCCAAAACCTTTTCATGGCCAAAATTTCTTTGACGGCAAAAACATTGGTGGGGTCACAACGGAGACGGGGGACCACAGACCGAAGAACCGGTTTGGTGACCGTTTCAGAGGAACATGGAAGGAGTTTGGGGGAACGCATATTTTTGGAGGGAGCCGAGTTTGAGGCCACCCCCGGGTTGTCGCCCCAAATTTCAAAGGAACCTAAAAACCCCGGGGGTCCCACTTGTACTGGGGAAATTTTAAAGCGGGCAACCTGGAAACAACAAAAACAAGATTCAAGCGCCTAGCACTCCGTTGCGGGGTTTCACACAACAAACAGCTTCTTCGCCCGGTGAGCCACACATCTTGTTTTTGTATACCTGGAAGACAGCCATACCTTATCCCACGGGACAAAGGAAAGAAGGGGGCTTCTTTTCTTGTCCGCTTGGGCCTTCATACGAGCCAAGGCCTGGTGCAGAGATTGGCGCGTCTCCTTCCAAACGGCAGAAGGTCGCGACCAGACATCCACCGCAGGGACATCGGGGACAGAGGGTTTGCGGGAAAAGGGGGGGGCGGGGAGCCGACCGAAACGAGAAAAAAGGGACCCCCAGCCGGGGTCCCCG
>JAODAL010042255.1:0-35017 GCA_025379985.1 Phyllomedusa bahiana | reverse complement strand
AGGGGACAAAAATTTTTGACATCACTGGTAAAAAGGCCAGCGAAGATGAGAGATAACTGAGATCAACACGTGCACGGGTGCCCCATATACAGGTCCAAGTTTCACCAGGCATCTTATCAGCTTCATCTATCTTTAAAATCAGCAGGGAAAATGGGCCAGCGAAGATAGAGGTATCTACCTGGGATCCACACTGTGGAGGCGAGGCGTCCCTCTATAGCCCACAGGTACAGCTACTTCTAACTTCGCAGCAAACTTTCCCAGCATATATCTTACTTGAAACAAATGCCTGCGTAACCAAGTGTTACGCAAGCTGACAGATCAGTACTTTTCCAGTATAAGGCCTTCCTCCTTCGAATGGCCAGTTCTTAAGAGGTTAACCTGGCACTGGAAAAAACCCATGACTTGATACTGAACACCTGGGTTCCCATGATTTCCCTCCAAACATCGCCGGGTAGTAATTGTTTACATCAGCAGAGCTATGTGGCTACTCGGTACAACGCTCCCACAACAACAGTCATGTGAGAGACACTGATAACAAACCTCTGTGTCAATATACTGTTTCTCACTAACATTTACCAAGCGCTAGGAAAATTACAGCTTAAAGGGGTTTTGCCAAGACGGCTGTTCCCTACCTCACACGCTGCCGCTGGTCCCCTGGGTCTTAAGATTGGGGCGTTCTCTGCTTGGGTAGTTTAAAAACCCGCCCTCCAGATGGCACTTAGTGACGTCATCGCGCTGCGTGTCGTGCGCGCTCCTGCCGGCATCTGAGAGCTAGACAACTAAAAGCAGGGAGACAGGGAGCGGGACAAAGACCCAGAATGTAGAGAAACGTAGAAGACAAGGAGTAAGGGAACGGAGCAAGGAACTAGAGCATAGAAAAGCGTAGACATGGAGTAAGGGAGCGTGGCTAAGAATCTGGAGAATCTGGAGAACAGCCAGCACATCCCCCAAGCACAGTCCGTGAAGATACTGTGCGAGCAGGAAGGAGGGGGGAAGTGAGGAGCCAACAAACTGTCCTGGCCGGGGAGGGGAGCTACTGCGCATGTCAGGCCGTGTGTCAGGACGTGCTCGTTCCCGAGGGGGCTTCAGAGGAAGAATAATGAACCACGCAAGCGCGGCCAGACAGGCAGGAGGCTTAGAACAGGTCGGCTCCAATGACAACCAGCTGTACACAATAATAAGGTAACGAAGGCTGCAGCTGTGGCACCTTACACTTTTTTAATGACATGCAATTAGGAAAGTGCCAAACTTATGATTTCTAAGCATCCCACATTGACTTTACATGGTGGCAAAACCCCTTTAAAGACTAGCTATTATCATCTATAATTCTTAAAGTGATACTGTCAATATGGATTCCGGATGGTCAATAAATCTCTTAGCACTACAAGGAATTACATGATTCTGTATTATTCGGACATCCCGGAGTGTCTGGCACAAAGAGGCTCATCTCTCGCAATTACTGGTGGCCTTCATTGTATCGTGAAGTGGAGGCCTACGTGGCAGCGTGTGATATTTGTGCTTGGGCAAAAGTTCCCAGAACTCGTCCTTCTGGGGAACTTTGTCCTCTCCCCATACCCGAGCACCCATGGACCAGTGTCGGACTGGGGGGTCTGGGGCCCACAGGGGAATTGATCTTCGGGGGCCCACCCTACTGTACATGAAAATATTACCGGCCTCTCGGACATAAATGCGCCCATTTTACCACATAATACAGTGTGCAAAACAGAACTGTATTGTGTAGTACAATAGCAAGAGAGTCACATATCTGTATCTCACACATTTGTCAGTCTAACATATCATAGACACAGGGCTAAGTAGCTCCATCCATATCCCCCTCCACCCACATACAATACCTCTACAATCAGGGACACATGTACGCTGCCACTATACATGCGCCGATATATCCTACAACACCGCCATATAGAGACCACATAGAGGTCAGACACCAGCTCAGGTATAACCTACAACACCGCCATATAGAGACCACATAGAGGTCAGACACCAGCTCAGGTATAACCTACAACACCGCCATATAGAGACCACATAGAGGTCAGACACCAGCTCAGGTATAAGCTACAAAACCGCCATATAGAGACCACATAGAGGTCAGACACCAGCTCAGGTATAACCTACAACACCACCATATAGAGACCACATAGAGGTCAGACACCAGCTCAGATATAAACTAGAACACCGCCATATAGAGACCACAGAGGTCAGACACGAGCACAGGCATAACCTACAACACTGCCATATAGAGACCACATAGAGGTCAGACACCAGCTCAGGTATAAGCTACAACACTGCCATATAGAGACCACATAGAGGTCAGACACCAGCTCAGGTATAACCTACAACACCGCCATATAGAGACCACATAGAGTTCAGACACCAGCTCAGGTATAACCTACAACACCGCCATATAGAGACCACATAGAGGTCAGACACCAGCTCAGGTATAATCTACAACACCGCCATATAGAGACCACATAGAGGTCAGACACCAGCTCAGATATAACCTACAACACTGCCATATAGAGACCACATAGAGGTCAGACACCAGCTCAGATATAACCTACAACACCGCCATATAGAGACCACATAGAGTTCAGACACCAGCTGAGGTATAACCTACAACACCGCCATATAGAGACCACATAGAGGTCAGACACCAGCTCAGGTATAATCTACAACACCGCCATATAGAGACCACATAGAGGTCAGACACCAGGTCAGATATAACATACAAAACCGCCATATAGAGACCACATAGTGGTCAGACCTCCGCGCAAGTATCACCTACAACACCCCCATATAGAGACCACACAGAGGTCAGAGACTGGCTCAGGTATAACCTACAACACCGCCATATAGAGACTACATAGTGATCAGACACCAGTTCAAGTCACCATCACATTACAATATAAACAATAACCCCTGAAATCAGGGACTCACCGAAGGCGTCTTGACTGATGAGTCGTTCTCTTCTCTTATGAGTCGTTCTTAGTCCCTTTTCTTCTGCCTCCGGTCCACACCGCCATGATGACTTTTCCCGGCCACAACTCATTCCTGCAGAAATTACACATAAATATCCTAGAATCCTCAATTTTCCAGCATCTCTTTACCTATTCCCACCTCTGTACAAACTACCCAGGGGTGGGAGAGTGGGTACAAGCCTAGTATCCTAAAGGGTTGGAGGGTGGGGAGAGGCCCCAGGTAACTAGATAGGCGCTATTTAGGTAGGTAGACTCTCGCTGGATAAGTAGGTGGGCCAGCCCCAGGCAGGCTGGTGGGTACCTAGCCACAGGTGGGTAGGTAAATAGCCCCCAGGTAGATAAGCAGGCCCCAGTTAGGCAAGTTGATAGTCTACAATTAGGTTGGTGGACCCCAGTTAGTTAGGCTGTAGGTAGGTGTTGGTGAGTCCCAATTAGTTAGGCTGTAGGTAGGTGGTTTCCCCCAGTTAGGTAAGCTGTAGGTAGTTAGGGTCCCCTTTAGGTAGTATACAGGCACTTAGGGCCTCCTTGGGTAGTATACAGGCAGTTAGGGGGTCTCCTTTAGGTAGTATACAGGCAGTTAGGGGGTCTCCTTTGGGTACTATACAGTTAGGGGTCTCCTTTAGGTAGTATACAGACAGTTAGGGGTCTCCTTTAGGTAGTATACAGGTAGTTAGGGGCCTCCTTTAGGTAGTATATAGGTAGTTAGGGGCCTCCTTTAGCTACTGTGTAGGTAGTCAGAGCCCCCTTAGTATTTAGGTAGCCAGGGCCCCCTTTAGTAGTCAGGGCCCCGTTTAGATAGCCAGGGCCCCCTGTAGGTAGCCAGGGCCCCCCTGTAGGTAGAGATGGCCCCCCTGTAGGTAGCCTGGGCCCCCCTATAGGTAGCCAGGGCCCCCTGTAGGTAGTTAGGGCCCCCTGTAGGTAGCCTGGGCCCCCCGATAGGTAGCCAGGGCCCCCCTTGTAGCCAATGTCCCCCCTAATTAGCAGTGGCCCCTAGTAGCCAGTGCCCCCCTAGTAGTCAGTGTCCCCCCTAATAGATAGTGTCCCCCTAGTAGCCAGTGGCCCCCCTAATAGATAGTGTCCCACTAATAGCCAGTGGCCCCCCTAGTAGCCAGTGGCCCCCTAATAGCCACTGGCCCCCCTAGTAGTCAGGGCCCCCTAATAGCCAGTGGCCCCCCTAGTAGCCAGTGTACCCCCTAATAGCCAGTGTCCCCCTAGTAGTCAGGGCCCCCCTAGTAGTTATGGCCCCCTAGTAGCCAGTGTCCCCCCTAATAGCCCTAATAGCCAGTGTCCCCCCTAGTAGCCAGTGGCCCCTTAGTAGCCAGTGGCCCCACTGTAGCTAGTGGCCCCCCTAGTAGCCAGTGGCCCCCCTGTAGCTAGTGGCCCCCATAGTAGCCAGTGGCTCCCATAGTAGCCAGTGTCCCCCCTAATAGCCAGTGGCCCCCTAATAGTCAGTGTCCCCCCTAGTAGCCAGTGCCCCCCCTGTTAGCAGTGTCCCCCCACTAGCCAGTGGCCCCCTAGTAGCCAGTGGTCCCCTTTGTAGATCAGGGCACCCTAATAGCAGTGTCCCCCTAAATAGCCGTTGGCCCCCCTAGTAGCCAGTGGCCCCCCTTTATAGTCAGTGGCCCCCCTTTGTAGTCAGTGGCCCCCCTTTGTAGTCAGTGGCCCTCCTAGAAGCCAGTGGCCCCCATAGAAGCCAGTGGCCCCCCTTTGTAGCCAGTGGCCCCCCTTTGTAGTCAGTGGCCCCCCCTAGTAGCGAGTGGCGCCCCTTTGTAGTCAGTGGCCCCCCTTTGTAGTCAGTGGCCCCCCTAGTAGCCAGTGGCCCCCTTTGTAGTCAGTGGCCCCCCTTTGTAGTCAGTGGCCTCCGTAGTAGCCAGTGGCCCCCCTTTGTAGTCAGGGCCCCTGGCGGTAGTTTAAAAAAAAAACAGCCAAGTACCTTGCTCCAGCTCCCGCCGCTCCAAGCTGCCGCCGGCTCCATACTGCCGCCCTGCATAGGCGGCGCGGTGATGTGACGTCACCGTGCCGCCTACGTCACCAGTAGGGGCCGGCGCTCGGCAGGCTTAAGGCCTAGTGCTTTAGGCCTGCCAGGGAGATCAGCGGAGCGCAGCGCTAGTGGCGCTGTGCTCCGCTGACACCGCGGAGCCCCGGGAGTCGGGGACATTAGTACCCGGCTACCGGGCTCGGTCTCCGGGCGTCCAGTGACCGGATGCGCGGACGGGCCCCGGGGAGCGACGGCACTGCCTCCGGGGCCCTCAGCGGCTCGGGGGGGGGGGCCCACCGGGAGATTCCCCGGTCCTCCGGCGGCCCAGTCCGAGCCTGCTATGGACCCACATCTCCATGGACTTTATGACCGATCTTCCTACCTTTAAGGGTAAGACAGGCATTTAGGTGGGGGTGGTTGATCGCTTTAGTAAAATGTGTGATTTGTTTCCATTAAAATGTTTGCCGTCGTCCAAGAAGCTTGCCGAGCTTTTCATCCAACACATTGTGAAACTACATGGGTTACCCGAGAATATTGTTTCTGACAGAGGGGTCCAATTTCTTTCTCGTTTCTGGAGATCTCTCTATAAGGCTCTGGGTATCACCCTATCCTTTTCCTCAGCCTTCCATCTTGAGACTAATGGGCAGACGGAGAGGGTGAACCAAACTGTTACACAAAAACTTAGTTGTTTTGTGTCTGATCAGCAGGTGGATTGGGTTAAATACTTACCTTTAGTGGAATTTGCGATTAATAATCAGGAAAGTAGTTCATCTGGGGTCACTCCGTTTTTCTTCAACTATGGTTTTCACCCAAGACATGCATCCTTATCCAGTGCTACGTCTGATCACAATGGGGTGGATGCTATCGTGCACAGTCTGGGCCCAAGTTCAGAAGAACTTGGTCAATGCCCAGAGCATCCAAAAAGAAAAAGTGACAAGAGGCGTCTTTGCTCCAATGGTTTTTATGTGGGGGATAAGGTTTGGTTGTCCATTCGAAATCTTCACCTAAAAGTGCCTTGCGGTAATTTAGCTCCACGATTTTTGGGTGCTTTTGTAATGCAAGAAGTGGTCATCCCAGTGGCATACCGTCTCAAGTTACCTCCTTCCCTCCGGGTCCATAACGTTTTTCACCAGTCACTGTTAAAGAGGTACATTCTGTCTCCGACTTCACCTTCTAAACCCCCTCCTCCTGTTAGCGTTGAGGGTGAGTTAGAGTACGAAGTTGTCCGTATATTAGACTCCCGTAGAGTGCAGAGGTCCTTACAGTACCTGGTCCACTGGAAGGGTTATGGTCCGGAGGAGAGGTCGTGGGTTCCGGCCAGGTTCATCCACGCTGAACCTCTGATCAGGGAATTCCATGACTCTCACCCGGACAAACCCAAACCAGAGAAGGGTCCAGTGGCCCCTCCTAAAAGGGGGGGTTCTGTCATAGCGCACGTTTCCGCCGTGGAGAAGCAAGGCCGTGGAGTGACAGCTCAGCTCCTAATCAGGTCAGAGGGTGTGTCACACTGGCCAATAGGAGGGCCCGGAGGCCTCACCAATTGCCTGCTGGGATGGGCTCTGCGCTTCTCATTTAAACTCCTTCATTTCTGTCTACCTTTGCCTGAGAAAGGTTATCCCTTGTGCTTCCACTGTATTCCTGGTTCTTGCTTGTTATTCCTGTGTTCCTGACCTCGAATATGTTTATGTCCTCTGTTTTGTACTGCATGACCTCCTATGTTTTGACCCTTGGCTAGTTTCCCGTTATTCTCCTCGGTTCCGATTTGTGGCTTTGGCGTACCCGTACTGTTATCGACCCGGACTGTCTGACTCTGCATTCCGTGACGGCCCTGCACATAGTAGTGTAGGGACCGTCGCCCAGTTGGGGTCTGCCATCTAGGGCAGCACGCCAAGTAAGCAGGGACAGTGGGCTAAGTGGCAGTCAGGGCCCACTGCACCTCCTCTGACGTGACAGAAGGTTTTTATGATCCGTGCAGATGGTCACCGGATGTAGAGTGCCCTCCAGAAGATGCCGCCATTCACCCAAGGCAGTTTGATTGCCAGAAGTTCTCTGTCCCCAATGGATTAGTTTTTCTCAGTCGGCAAGAAGGTCTTAGAGAAGAAGCCACAGGTAACGAATTTGCCTTTGGCATTTTCTTGTAGAAGGACGGCTTCAGCTCCATCCGAGGACGCATCAACTTCCGGATCCGGGCGATGAAATACAGAGGCGGAAGCAAAGGCTCCGCTTTTAACTGAGCAAAGGCTTCTTCAGCCTCAGAGATCCATAGACGAGGGTTACTGCCTTTCTTGGTGAGAGCGACAATAGGAGCTATGAGCGTGGAGGAATGCAAAATAAATTGGCGGTAATAGTTGGAGAAACCAATGAACTGCTGGATAGCTCGAAGACCAACAGGGCGTGGCCAGTTCAATACTGCCAAAGACTTTTCTGGATCCCTTAGAAGACCATGCGCAGAGATTATGTACCCTAAGAATGGTAGACTGGTTCGTTCAAATAGACACTTCTCCAACTTGGCATAGAGATGGTTGCGTCTAAGGCGGGAGAGTACCAGACGAACATGAGCCTGATGGGATTTTCGATCCGGAGAGTAGATTAAGATGTCGTCCAAGTAGACTAGTACACAGTGGTAGAAAAAGTCTCGGAAGATGTTATTTACAAATTCTTAAAATACAGCGGGAGCATTGCAGAGGCCAAAGGGCATGACCAGGTATTCGTAATGGCCATCACGGGTGTTAAAGGCGGTCTCCACTCGTCCCCCTCGTGTATTCGGATAAGATTGTAGGCGCCCCGAAGATCGAGCTTGGAGAAGACCGTGGCTCCCTGGATCCTATCGAAGAGTTCTAAAATCAACGGCAATGGGAAGCGATTTTTTATAGTGATCTTATTGAGGCCCCAATAGTCTATGCACGGTCGCAAGGACCCGTCCTTCTTCTTGACAAAAAAGAAGCCGGCCCATGCGGGAGATGAAGACTTGCGGATAAAGCCCTTTTCCAGATTTTCTTTGATATACGCTGACAAAGCCTCAGTTTCCGGACGAAACAACGGATACACTCTTCCCCGAGGAGGTGTAGATCCTGGCTGCAGCTCAATAGGGCAATCGTAGGGCCGATGAGGAGGAAGAAACTCTGGTTTCTTGCAGAACACATCCGCAAATTCCCGATAGTTAGCAGGAAGGCAAAGTGGAGCTGGAACGGCTGGAAGAAGGGTCGAGGCATCCACTAAACATGGAGGACGTGGTGCCGAAATGCAAATAGAGTGGCACCGGGTGCTGCATCGAGTGATTTCTCCCATTTTCCAGTCAATGGTGGGACTGTGGTTACGCAGACAAGGGAGCCCCAGGAGGAGACTACTAGAGGAGCATGGCAGGACAAGGAAAGAGATCTTTTCCTGTTTTAGTACTCCTACACGCCACTTAAGGGGCTGTGTGCAGTGCCAGATGGTACAGGAGAGAACTTCTCCATTCACAGATGAAACGGAGAGAGGCTTGTCCAGGGGAATCACAGGACGCCGGTACCTATCCACAAGAGCAGGATGGATGAAGTTGACCGCCGATCCAGAGTCCACAAAAGTGGCAACTCGAAGGCATGAACCGGAGGGAAGCGTTAGACTAACCATCATGGTCAATGGCAAAGAGGAGAGTTCCGTATCCAGGTTCACCTCTCCCACAAAGCCTAGGCTCTGTAGTTTCCCGGACTCAGGGGGAACTCCCTACGTCGATGGTCTTGGGCACCACAATAGAGGCAAAGTCCTTGGTTGTGCCGGTGAGTCTTCTCCTCCTCCGACAGGTGGGCCCTATTGACTTGCATGGGCTCCTCCTGATTGAATGCAAGGACAGGCTGCAGAGGACGCTGGAAGACAGGTGCAAGGCGAGGACTACTACGGGGGCGATAATTCTCCCGTTGAAGCCGAACCTCCTGTTGACGTTCCGAGAAACGGATGTCGAGGCGGATGGCCATAGTGATGAGTAGTGATGAGCCTTTTCAGTGTGCACCTATGCTTACGTTTTTCAAAATATATTTTAGATGTGCACAGCCTAATTAACGTTTGTAGTCTATTTGAGAAATGGCAATCTTATTGGCTTGTGCCTCTGCCCCCTCTTTTAAACCAGGCGGATAGTTCAATTGCAATTTTCCTGCCACTCCCTGAGAAGTTGTATCTGAACACCCAGTGAGGTAAATGTTAGTGGTTGGGGATCACCTGTTCTGGGACCCTTGCGCTATTGGGGGGGTGAGTTTAAAATACAATCTTTGAAAAAAAACTTTAAATAAACCCCTTTTTTTTCTATTTTCCTTAAGTAATGCATTTCCAAATATTCCTATAACCTTGTGTTTCACTTAGTTTTTTTGTGTCACTGATTTTTGTTTAGATTATGCTATTCCCTTTTTCATTGCCCCTATGTTACGTTTTCAAAATTAATTTAGTTTGCACAGCCTAATTAACTTTTGTAGTTTTTTGAAAAATTTCAATCTCATTGGCTTTCTGCATTTTTTTCCGCCCTTTAAACCCAGTGCAGGATATTTCAATTGCAAGTTCCTGCCATCCCTGAGAATTTAGTCTGAACGGCCCTAGTGAGGTAACATGTTGTGGTTGGGGACTCCCTGTTTGGGCCCCCTTTTAACGCTTTGGGAGGGAGCTTAATACAATCTTGATAAAAAAACTGAAACTAAGAGCCCCGGGTTTTTCATTTTTTCCTTCAAAATGCATTTCCAATATTCCAAAATCCTTGTGTTTCACTTAGTTTTTAGTGTGCCCTGATTTTGTATTTAGATGTAGGCTTTTGCCTTTTCGTGGCCCCCTAGTTTACGTTTTTCAAAAAATTTTTTTAGATGTGACACCCAAAATTAACTTTTGTAGTCTTTTTGAGAAATGGCTCTCATTGGTTGCTGCACTTGCCGTTTTTTAAACCAGTGCAGGATAGTTCAATTGCAAGTTCCTGCCATCCCTGAAAGTTGTAGTCAAACGGACTCCTGTGAGGTAACATGTTATGGTTGGGGCCCCTGTTTGGGATCCCCTTACGTTTTGGAGGTGAGCTTAAACAATCTTTGATCAAAAAACTGAAAAAACAAAGGTCCCAGGTTTTTCATTTTTTCCTTGCGTAATGTTTTCCAATTTCCTTATCCCTTGATGTTTCACTTTTTTTTGTGTCCCCACTGATTTTTGTATTAGATGTATGCTATTCCCTTTTCGTGTGCCCCTATGCTTACGCTTTTCAAAATTTTTTTTAGATGTACAGCCTAATTAATTTTTGTGTCTTTTTGAGAAATGGCAATCTCATTGGCTTGCTGCACTCTGCCGTCTCTTTCAAACCAGTGCAGGATAGTTCAATTGCAAGTTCCTGCCACTCCCTGAGAAGTTGTAGTCTGAACGGACTCCTAGTGAGGTAACATGTTAGTGGTTAGGGACTCACCTGTTCTGGGATCCCCTTGACGCTATTGGGAGGTGAGCTTAATACAATCTTTGATCAAAAACTGTAAACTAAGAGTCCCAGGTTTTTCATATTTTCCTTAGCAGTAATGCATTTCCAATATTCCTATATACCTTGATGTTTCACTTAGTTTTTAACTTTTGTGGCCATAGTGATGAGGTCGTCCAGGCTGGTGAGCTGATCACGCCCCGCTAGTTCATCCTTAATACGACAGGCCAACCCCTCCCAGAAGGTTGCGACCAGGGCCTCGTTGCTCCAGGACAACTCTGAGGATAAAGTCCGGAATTGTATAGCATACTGTCCCACCGAGGAATCACCCTGTCGGAGACAAAGAAGGGAAGAGGCGGTGGAGGAAGCTCGTCCTGGCTCTTCAAATACCTTGCGGAAGGCGGACAGGAAATTTGCTAGATTGGCTGTCAGTGGATCTCCTCATTTCCACAAGGGTGTCACCCAGGACAGTGCTTCACCAGAGAGGAGAGAAATAATGAAGGCCACTTTAGCCCGGTCAGTAGCAAATTGGTGAGCCAGGAGCTCGAAGTGGATCGTGCACTGGTTCAAAAACCCACGACAGGCCTTGGGATCCCCATAGTAGTGAGGTGATAATGGCAGGTGCAGAGAGGGACTGCTAGATGCTTCAGGTACAGGAGCGAGAACCGGAATGGAGCCAGGTGCCGGAGCCAGGGCCACAGGTGGTCCTGGGGCATGATTTCAGCCACGAGGCTCTCTGTGTCTGATAGCGGTTGATCGGCAGGATCCATGGCCCAGTTGTACTGTCAGGACCGCTCAGCGAGCAGGGAGTGGATCCACCGGTCGCCGCTAGGCGTTGGCGTAACCTACGCCAGGGAGCGGAGTCTAAAGGGCCCCTTGTCTTCACCAGAGCCCGCTGCAAGCCCGGACGGGCTTTGCTGCAGGGAATCCCCCAGGTCGCAGGACCCAGCGGTGACAGCTGAAGCAGGTCGCGCGGACACAGGGCCGACCGGAGCGTGGAACTGGAGTAGGCAGTACACCAGAACGTAGAACCGAAGCAGGCCGGACTGACTAGGCAGGACTGGCAAGGCAGGAGAGGAAAAGTAGAGGCTTCGGCACCATCAGAGAGAACGCTAGCAAACGCACACAAAGGTTGCTAACACAGGGACACCAACAACTGGGTGCCGACGACAGGAAGGGGTATCCCTATAAAGCCCGTGCCCCAAGGCCATAGGTGGAAAAGGGAACGGCAATTAAGTACTGGCCCTTTAAATCTAAGAAAGCTGCTCGCGCACGTCCCTAGTTGCAGGCCGGGACAGTGCAGGCAGAAGCAGAGACCGCCGCACGCCGCCGAAGGAGGAAGCAGGATGCGCCGGGTAAGTAGCAGCACAGCGCATGTCGGGGCTGGCCGTGTCTGGGGTCGGATGCCCGGTCTGCGGCGCAGGAGGCGCGAGCGGCCGTGGTCCGGGCGTCGGACCACAGCGTGCGCCGTTACAGAAATTCAATGATGTGTGGTCTTTTTCCATGCTCTGTTTTCATATTTATTCTACAATATGCTAGAGTTATTATAATTTTCAATGGGGTTTTGGCATATGGCAAAGTCTCGCTACAAGTTGGCCTCTGAGAAAGGGGAGATAGCTTGTGCAGCTTTATTCGTAACTGCCATAGGAATGAACTAAGAAGATTGTGTTAGCACAGCCATATCCTCCTTCTCTGAAACTGGCTTGTAGCAGGGCTAGCTAGGTAATACAACTTAAATAGGCTCCACTCTCAGAAGATCCAACTAAGCTTTCATCCCAAGCCCCCCAATCTAGGCTACATGACAAGTCTAACTTAACATGCCCCTATAAAATCTTGCACAGCAATAATAACAATGTAGCTAGCACACCAGAAATAGGGATTTCCCTGAGACTTCAAAATGGATCTAACTATGTTTAAACTCATTATACTTACTCATACTAACTTTGTTCCCACAGTCCCATCAGACTCCCCAGAGATAACTTCTCACAGACTGATGATGCCCTCAATCTACACCCGTTCAGAGCAGGTCAAGAAACTACAATCCATCCATTTTCAGGGACAGTCTCTTCCTAACCCTAGCATAGTAGAAGCAGTCACTTCACTGGCTAATTGTCTTCTTCTTGATATCCTTTCTGAAATAGTACTAGTTTTTCTCCTGCAAAGACTTGAGTTTATTACATACTGACCCTCTTTATCTGCTTAGCACTAGCCATGACATGTCTCCTACCTCTAGTCCACCAGTGCTTTAGCAGCCTTCAATCTGTCTGCTTCTCCAGCAGTGGCCTAATTTCAGTCTAATGTGCAAACCCATGCTTATTTCTTAATATACAGGCCAACAGCACCTCCAGCTCTACATCACATGATTGTCTCTACAATCTCCTCTATTGGCTTGGGAGCCTAACCAATTTAACACTTTTGAAGACTTCTCCAGCTTACTTTAGGAGAGTAACACATTGTCCCTCTGTCACTTATAGTAAGCAGACCAGAAGACTTGCATATCTGTTACTAAGCACCACTGTTTAGTGTGATGGTAATGAATATTAAAGCTCAACCCCAGTAAATCAGAACAAACATGCACACAGTGCAACATATCAATTTAAACATATGTACAGTGAGCAAAAAAAGTATTTAGTCAGCCACCAATTGTGCAAGTTCTCCCAGGCCGGTAATTGACATCATAGATAGACCTCAACTATGAGAGACAAAATGAGAAAACAAATCCAGAAAATCACATTGTCTGATTTGGAAAGAATTTATTTGCAAATTATGGTGGAAAATAAGAATTTGGTCACCTACAAACAAGCAAGATTTCTGGCTCTCACAGACCTGCTTTCTTCTTCTAAGAGGCTCCTCTGTCCTACACTCATTACCTGTAGTAATGGCTACTGTTTTAACTTGTTATCAGTATAAAAGACACCTGTCCACAACCTAAAACAGTCACACTCCAAACTCCACTATGGTGAAGACCAAAGAGCTGTCTAAGGACACCAAAAACAAAATTGTAGCCCTGCACCCGGCTGGTAACACTGAATCTGCAATAGGCAAGCAGCTTGGTGTGAATAAATCAGCTGTGGGAGTAATAATTAATAATAGAAAATGGAAGACATACAAGACCACTAATATTCTCCCTCGATCTGGGGCTCCACGCAAGATCTCACCCCATGGGGTCAAAATGATCACAAGAACGGTGAGCAAAAATACCAGAACCACACAGGGGGACCTAGTGAATGACCCGCAGAGAGCTGGGACCAACGTAAAAAAGGCTATCATCAGTAACACACTATGCCGCCAGGGACTTAGATCCTGCAGTGCCAAACGTGTCCCCCTGCTTAAGCCAGTATATGTCCGGGTCCATCTGAAGTTTGCTAGAGAGCATTTGGATGATCTAGAAGAGTATTGGGAGAATGTCATATGGTCAGATGAAACCATAGTAGAACTGTTTTGTAGAAACACAACTTGTCGTGTTTGGAGGAGAGAGAATGCTGAGTTGCAGCCAAAGAACATCATACCTACTGTGAAACATGGGAGTGGCAACACCATGCTTTGGAGCTGTTTCTCTGCAAAGGGACCAGGGCGACTGATCAGTGTACATGAAAGAATGCATGGGGCCGTGTATCATTAGATTTTGAGTGCAAACCTCGTTTCATTAGCAAGGGCATTGAAGATTAAACGTGGCTGGGTCTTTCAGCTTGACAATGATCCCAAGCACACCGCCATGTGAGAAGCGTTCGTAAGAAGCGTTTCAAGGTCCTGGAGTGGCCTAGTCAGTCTCCAGATCTCAACCCCATAGAAAATATTTGGAGGGAATTGAAAGTCTGTGTTGCCCAGCATCAGCCCCAAAACATCTCTGCTCTAGAGGAAATCTGCATGGTGGAATGGGCCAACATACCAGCAACAGTGTGTGCCAATCTTGTGAAGACTTACAGAAAATGTTGGATCTCTGTTATTGCCAATAAAGGATGTATAACAAAGTATTGAGATGAACTTTTGTTATTGAACAAATACTTATTTTCCACCATAATTTGAAAATACATTTTTTTCAAATCATGGGCGGGGCTATCCTCTGGTGGGCGGGACATGGAAAAAATTGACTTTTGTCATGACTCTTTTCTGGCTGAAAACGGCAGATTTGAGCATTAAATACTCTAAAACTACAGCATATTACAGAATAAGGGACACAGCGCTGGAAACAGCATGTCTGTCACTAGCTTGTGCTGTCCTCAGAAAAGGGGGAATAAACTATAGATTAGGGAATATTTAACAGACTAGAGCGCTGAACGAATAATAAGCACATGGCTTTACATATGCTTTTATTTAAGGAGTTTATTGTGCTTATTATTCTTTACGCGCTTAGTCTGTTTAAATATTCCCTAATCTATAGTTTTAGCAAGTAGACCATTACAGGTTTATTTTCTACGGAGACTTCTCCCTATCATACTCCTCGGCGTCCTCGTGGACACTGACGGCGGGAATCAGGACCGGGAGCTGCTTATCCTCTCAACGGAGGTTATTGATACAAACGCTTACATGAGCTGTACCGTTCCTTGTACAGCAGAAATAGGTGAGCACTTGACCATTCTTTCCATATATAGTGCTCTATACCAAGGACCCGACTGCGCTTTTCTTTTCATTGCAGCCTTACTTACTCCGCTTTGGATCTACTAAAGAAGAGTACCTCTGCAGCTATCTGTAATTAGCATATGAGCTCCATGTATTCAGACTTCTGCTAATTAGATAAATTTCATGCTGTCTGGACCAGGGAAGCTTCTCAGATAAAGTAAACAGCAGTAATTACTGGCTTTTGTCTGAAAGATAGATAACAAACCAGCTCTTACTGTCTGAAGTTCTGTGCTGCACAACCTGTGTGATGATGTCACTCCCTACTATCAGATAGAACAAACAGCAGGGGGGGAGAAGTACACAGGTCGGTCACTGGGGGAATCAGAGAGAGCACAGAAGGTGATAAAATTACTTGCAGCTCCTTAACAAAAACAAAAAAAATGAACAATGCAATATATTTGGAAAATGTCTTCATTTAGTGATCCCAACATGTTGAAAGCTAATCTTTGCAGCGAGACAATCCTTGTAAGAATAGGGCAACATGTACTAACAGGGCTGTGCCAGGGATTGGTGTGCTGTGAGCCAAAAATGTCTGGTAGCCCTGTTCTATAGGTGTATGAACCATCGTACATCTAAACTTGGTGCATTATGCGACTGGACCGCCACTTTTGAATACACTAAAAATGTGGGAGTATGTTGTGCCAGAGTCGTACAATGTGCCAACAATGCACAAAAGTTTGGTGCAAAACTGTAATGCAAATACATATCAGTTTCGTACACTATTCAAAAAAGAGATAGAACTGACAAGTTGGCACCAGGTTCAGACATTTCCCCATAGGACAACATGTACTAATGGAGCTGTTCCAGATTTATGGGGTTCTTTGATCCAAAAAAAATCTGTTGTAGACCTGTTCTATAGATGTATGAACCATCATACGTCCAAACTTAGCGCATTCTGCATCTGGACTGACACTTTTGAAAGTGCAAAAGATGCGGGGGCGTGTCACGCCAGAGTCGTTCAATACACAGAAAAAATGCATCAAATTTTGTTGCCAAAAAGTCATACAAATCTAAACCAATTTAAAAGTTGCATGGCTGAGACTACTTTTGGTGTAGAACGGGACACATTTATAAAGTGTTGTAATACACTTGCATAGATACTGTTGAATCGTACACTATTAAAAACAGGTAGAACTGACAAATTGGCACCAGGTTCAGACATTTTCCCCATAGAACGACATGTGCTAACAGTGCTGCGCCAGTTTTATGGCATGCTCTGAGCCAAAAAACCTGTTCTAGCCCTGTTCTATAGATGTATGAACCATCATACATCCAAAATTGGTGCATTCTGTATCTGGACTGACACTTTTGAAAGCAAAAAAGATGCGGAGGCGTGTCACGCCAAAGTCCTACAATACATAAAAAATGCACCAAAGTTTGTTGCGTAACTGTCATACAAATCCATATCAGTTTCAAAGTGACATAGCTGAGACTACTTTTGACGTAGAACGGGACACATTTATAAATTGCTGCGAGACACTTCCATAGATACTATCTGATCGTACACAATTAAAAATAGAGCTAGAGTTGGTGCTAGGTTCATACATGGGTCAAAAAGTTTTCATAGTTACAATAATGCATTTTCATTTTTACATACATTTTAAGAATTACACAACAGGAAAACATAGTACCATAATGCCACGTAAAAATTTTGATAATTGAGAATCAGTTGAGGACTAGGTCAATTTGATGCTGCAGATCCTGTATAGTTAAATTAGTGCTGTACTAGAGCCAACACTGTTATACTGTAATCTGTCTTATTTTGCGCTTAATATGACTAAAATCTGAGAAAAACACTTTGCAGTATTTAATATTAAGTGTGATAGGGAAAATAATTTGTGAATCTTGAGCATTTAATATGCCTTTATAGCCAGTGATTGTTTAACACAGTTTTGGCATTTAGTGCATGCGATATGCCAAAAACAATCTATAAGGAAATGATGCAAAAACATCTGTAACTTTACCCAGTATAAAGGCGGCATGGGAGTAAAGTAGCCAGATGGCTGCCCTTTATCATCATTATGTACTATGGCAGCCAAACTCAAGATGAAAGACTAATGGAAGGAATAGTTAGAAATGACTGGAATTACCAAAGTGCAGTGGGATTTTGTAGTGAATAATGACTGGCCTTCATTCTACTTCTATCGCAAAGACCCATCTGGTCTATAAACTCAGTAGATTTGCTGATTGAAATAGTATATGGTATATTGTGAATTTCTTTGTATCCTGGGAAGTGATCCCCTTTCAAAATAGGACAATTAAAAAATAAGGCTGAAAAAGGATGTCACAAAATGAAGTTTTAATTTACTGAACTGTGCATCTGTTCAGCATATTTGAAATGAAACGGACAAATATGTTAGAACAACAAAGGCAATGGGTGTAAAAATCAAAAATGTGTTTTATCAATATTTGGCACATGCACTCACTAAGTGTAACAATATAATTAATATTAATTATTAAAACCTCTTATAACCTGTTATGTGCGGATGTTCATAAGTAATTTGCATCAATGTGGCCTCCAACAAAGTGTTATGGCTTGCTTTTATCCTACTGGGAACTGGTGCAGTAAGAATTAACATTTTTGTTATGCAAAGTATTTTTAAACCCATTTTCTGTGATTTATTGGCATGACTGATTAGTTCACTCACTATAGTGTTAGAAGTATGGCTTTTGTATATTACATAGTTTTACATACTTGTTATACTTGGGGAATACATAAATCATAGGGGAAGTGACTCAGCTACAGAACATGTAAGAAACATTTCTTCTTATCCTCCGCAGACTGCGAAAATTCAAGGCAATATGTCTTCTTCCAAACCTCCAAAACTCTTCTACTGTCTTTATCCAGACCTTTTAAACCCTTTAGAGGGATAGTGCATCCTGAGGCCATGTAGAGATTACTACGTTACCCACTGTACTCCAGACATTAATTTACACACCATACCCCAGATATTACTGCATTATTCACCGTACCCCAGAGATTACTACATTATACACTGTACAACAGAAATTATATGACACTGTACCCCAGAGATTACATTACACATTGTACAACAGAGATTATATTACACACCATATATGAGAGAGATTACATTACATTACTCACTGTACCTCAGAAATTACTACATTACACACTTTACCCCATAGATTACATTAGACTGTACCCCAGAGATGACATTACTCACTGTACCCCAGAGATTATTACATTAAACACCTCCTGACAGAATTGGTGTTAATGAGCCATGTTTGTAGGTTGCCTTGCTGCACCCTGCCTTTTCAAGCTGTGCCCATACATTTTTAATAGGATTGAGATCAGGGCTTTGTGAAGGCCACTCCAAAACATTGACGTGGTTGTCCTTAAGACAGTTTGTAAACAGTTTGGCAGCATGCTTCGTGTAATTGTCCATTTGGAAGACCCATTTCCATCCCAAGCTTTAACTTCCTGGCTGATTTCTTGAGATGTCGCTTCAGTATTGCCACATAATCTTCTTTCCTCATGATGCCATTTATTTTGTGAAGTTCCCGCAAAATAACCCCACAACATGATGCTGCCACCCCTGTGTTTCACTGTTGAAATGGTGTTCTTAGGCTTTCAAGCTTCATCCTTTTCCTCCCAAAAGGGAACGATGGCCATTTATGGTCAAACAGTTAAATGTTTGTTTCATCAGACCACAGACATTCTTCAAAATGTAGGTCTTTCCCTTCCTGTGTGCATTTTTGCAAACCCTTAACTGGCTTTTTATGTTTCTTTTGGGAAATAATTTTGGCTTCTTCCTGGCCGGTGGCCTTTCAGCACATGTTGTTCATACTCGAGTTTCCATGTACATATTGACACAATGTTACCAGCTTCTACCAGCATCTTCACTCGGTCTTTTGCTTTTGTTTTTTGCTTTTATTATGCACATGTCGGACCCACAGCAAAACTCAATCTCTGAGGACCAGAAACCATTTTCCTTCCTGAGTGGTATGGTGGCTGAACATTCCCATCTTGTTTGCACTTGCGTATAATTGCTTGTACAGATGAATGAGGCACCTTCAGGTATCTAGAAATTGTACCCAAGAGTCATCCAGACTTGTGCAAATCCACAATTCTCTTCCTGATATCTTGGCTGATTTATTTAGACTCTCCCATGATGTTACACACAGAAGCAGTGTGTTTCTGGTGTGCAAATATACAACCCCCAGGTGTGTCTCTAAATTTAAATCAGATGTTGCCACAAAACAAATCAGAAGCTTCCAAAGACCTTTACCTCATCATATGGGCTGTCCCAAATTGTTTAAAGGCATAGTAATCCGAGTGTACGTAAACTTTTGACTTTGCAGAAAGTAATAAAAATGCCTTAACAATTTTATCTCTCTCATTATTTTGGCATTTAGCAAATATAAATAATTTGGTAATCCTAATTGACCTAAAATGGGTAAGGTTTAGTCTGATTTCATGTCAGATAGTGAGAAAAACATGCTTATGTGTCACTTTAAATAGTGTACGTAAACTACAAAGAAGTAGTGTAATCCTCATTGACCCCCCACAATGATGTAAAATTCCTATAGATCTCTGGTGGGAAAGGAGTATTTTAGCCCACTACAAACTGAGATGATAATATTTATTTGGTCCACCTTCAAAGAAACAATCCACATTCCACCATAATCGAGGGGAAGATGCCATGCCATGTCGCAAGTTCTGGTGGCTATAAATATGCATCTTTAAAGAATTAAGTTGTAGACAAGGGTCATTATTTTGCTATTGTGTTCAGTGATTTGAAAATATGTAAATATATACTGAGCTATTGGATGTCCTTTTAAATGTATGTGATTTTGTTTGTTTTGTAGCACCAATTTTTGATAAAGGTCATACGGTGACCGAAAACGTTGACATTCACAATATCCAATTGTCATCACTGTGATTTCTGTTTGAACCTTAATGACGTGTGTACATATATGCACAAACCTCCAGTGTAAATGTAAATGTAAAGGGGTTGTTTCTTTGGGAGGGTGGTGCTCACGAACACCATCAGCCCCTCTCCCCCATTCAATGCACTCGGTGCCCTAGGCGGTCCCTAGTCCCGTGCACCCTAAGAAACAGGCCTGTTTCAGGTTTCCGTAAGGGATTCCAACACTAACTTGATATGCAGATCAGCTTTTGACCGTCTGTGCTATATTTTCCCTCTTTAGATCTAGAAGGTTACTTAGACAGCTATGGATGCCATGTTTGGATGAGCTATTGGATGTCCTTTTAAATGTATGTGATTTTGTTTGTTTTGTAGCAACAATTTTTGATAAAGGTCATACGGTGACCGAAAACGTTGACATTCACGATATCAAATTGTCATCACCGTGATTTCTGTTTTAACCTTAATGAAGCAATACCTAATTAGCAAGAAAAGTACGGTTAATTATATTGGATCTTATGGATTTGGAATGAAATTTTCCTACTGACCAAGCACTATATTCAATACTGTGTGCTGAGCAACATTGTAATTATTAATACCCTTATTCTAGTTAAATCTGGTGGCACATGTGCAAGGAGGTTCAGCATATAGTGTGTAACATCACTAAAGGAGTACTGGAGAACCAAGGCTATGACAGGAAGAAGGCGTCTTGCGCATTTTGGACTTAAAACATAGCCATTGCACTCTCTACACCCATATTACTAGATTAACACTGAAGGATTTAAGAAAATCTACACCCTGCCTAATCGTATGTTTGCAGAATCTGCATGCTGGGATATGTAGTTCTTTGGCAGCTGTTAAGGAACTACAAGCATGAGCATGTCACACTAGATATCCTAGCCTGTATGTATATATGTATGTGAGCGTGTGTACATAAATGCACAAACCTCCAGTGTAAATGTAAAGGGGTTGTTCTTTGGAGGCGGTGCTCCGAACACCATTGCCCCTTTCCCCCATTCAATGCACTCAGAGCCCTGGGCGGTCCCTATTCCCGTGCACCCTAAGAAACTGACCTGTTTCAGGTTTCTGTAAGGGATTCCAACACTAACTTGATATGCAGATCAGCTTTTGACACTCTGTGCTATATTTTTCCCTCTATAGATTTAGAAGGTTACTTAGACAGCTATGGATGCTATGTTAGGATGAGCTATTGGATGTCCTTTTAAATGTACGTGATTTTGTTTGTTTTGTAGCAACAATTTTTGATAAAGGTCATACGGTGACCGAAAATGTTGACATTCACGATATCAAATTGTCATCACTGTGATTTCTGTTTGAACTTTAATGAAGCAATACCTAATTAGCAAGAAAAGTACGGTTAATTATATTGGATCTTATGGATTTGGATTGAAATTTTCCTACTGACCAAGCACTATATTCTATACTGTGTGCTGAGCAACATTGTAATTATTAATACCCTTATTCTAGTTAAATCTGGTGGCACATGTACAAGGAGGTTCAACGGATAGCGTGTAACATCACTAAAGGAGTACTGGAGAACCAAGGCTATGACAGGAAGAAAGCGTCTTACGCATTTTGGACTTACAACATAGCCATTGTACTCTCTACACCCATGTTACTAGATTAACACTGAAGGATTTAAAAAAATCTATACCCTGCCTAATCGTATGTTTTCAGAATCTGAATGCTGGGACATGTAGTTCCTTGGCAAATGTTTGGAATACAGCTGAGCATGGTCACTCCTAGTTTTCCTAGCCTATATGTATATATGTATGTGGGCGTGTGTACATATATGCACAAACCTCCAGTGTAAATGTAAAGGGGTTGTTTCTTTGGGAGGGCGGTGCTCACGAACACCATCAGCCCCTCTCCCCCATTCAATGAACTCGGTGCCCTAGGCGGTCCCTAGTCCCGTGCACTCTAAGAAACGGACCTGTTTCAGGTTTCTGTAAGGGATTCCAACACTAACTTGATATGCAGATCAGCTTTTAACCCTCTGTGCTATATTTTTCCCTCTTTAGATTTAGAAGGTTACTTAGACAGCTATGGATGCTATGTTAGGATTATATTCAGCTCTTGTTTATTTTTTTATATTTTTACTATGATTTTTTACTTTGATGCTTTTAAGGGTTATTTGTTTGTCATACCATTCTAAAAAAGCCTGTCATTTCAAAAGAGATTCCTAGTTTTTAGTTTGTAATTAGACTGGATTAGCATTCAACAAAACATTTAAACATCTACAAAGCACTTGCTATTTTGCTTAAAGGAGCTGTTCAGAGCCAGCCGCAAAACGAGTTGGACTTGATGCAGCGGGAAACTACCATGTTGCTACTCCTGACGAGGCTTTCTTTCAGTGGCAGGTGGGGTGCAGCATGGTACAGAATCGTTAAACAGAGGCGCAGTCGGGGACAGGCAAGACAGTCAGGGTGGGCGGCAGGCAACGTGGTCAGGAAACGGTAGCAGGTACGGACCACAGATAAGGTAAACTCACTCTAACACTCTCTAGAACTTACTAAAGAACACCAGTACTCTGGCAGAAAGTGTTGGAGGAGTCAACAAGATATAGGGTCAGCGCCCGGCAATTAACCAATTACCGGTGCGCTGGTCCTTTAAATCTGTAAGAGCTGCTGGGAGAGTAACAGGCTGGGGAGAGTGGAGCAGAGTGAGGGCAGCAATGGCCCAGAGTGCGGGTTGCAGCATATTCCATGACAGACACCCTTTTGCCTCCAGCTATAGAGGGTGTCCAAAATTGCATATTCACGATATGATCTCATTACAGTAATTATTTTAAATGCAGAAAAATCCTGTTTCCATCTCAAAAATTTATGCCTCTTACCATCCAGCAGTATCGTGCCTCATTTATAAATAGGATTTTGTCAATGCATGATGTTAGTATATATACAAGTTTAAGCCAGCTCACCTCTCCACGTTGAATCGCACGGACCGCCAGGACCACGGCACTACTTCAATGCATAAATATATTTTCTTGTCCAGCGAAACTTGTAATAAAAGCAGCATTTATTTGAACATCAGTTAAAAATATTTAGCACAGGAGCATAAAAACTAAGCGTAATCTTATGCGTTTCAGGCCTGGAACAATTTCGGCCCTTAGTCGTAGCACAATACACTTGTCAATGCACTTTCTGTTTGTAGGCTAGACAATCAAGCTTCCGCCCACGACACCTGTGCATTGAGGCATAGAAAAGGATTTAAATATACAAAACAGATACATTTTCACATAATGCACATATTAAAAAAAAATAAGTAAATGTATGTAACACATATATATATAGTACGGAACATTTGTATCTGATATCTATTTAATAGTGCAAGATAAGGTGATGTTTGGAATTCATTCCGTGTGGTTAGCCTAGTTTTCAGTGTGAATATCAAGAAGGATTCTCTATTAAGGAGTTTTCTTCTGTGATCTCCACCTCTAGGTGGAAATAACACTTTTTCAATACCCTGCACTACAAGACTATCCGTTTTCCCACCATGATTTATTGCACAATGTCGAGATACCGCAGACGCATTGCACGTATTTGTGTGTGAACTGTCCGATATATGCCGTCTGATTTTTCTTTTAATTTGCATGTGTGCATCCAACATATTGCAAATTGCATATGGTGCAGGTGATGAGATACACACATATCGTGTTTTGCAGTTGACAAATTTCTTTTATATTGAAAGACTTTTGGTTAGAACATGAAGAAAATGATTGTGATTTTTTGACATTGTTGCAGCATATTACATCTTGTTTGCCCGAATTTGAAAAAACCACACTGATTGAGCCAAGTTGATTTGTTTATACGTTCAGACAAAAAAGTACTGGGCGACAATTGTTGTCCCAGTGTAACTGATTTACGTGCTATTCACTTTTAACCAACAGACAGCACCTCAGTTAGTGTCAGATCTGAAGTCAAAATTGTCATATATTTATCGATGATCTTAGTGACATGCCTATATTCTGCACTGTGTGATAAAAACTACAGGGAATTTATCTTTATCATATTGACTTGTCTTGTTGCGTGATTTATATACTAACGATTTACGATCTATATTTTCTACCAAATTTTTTGCTTTTTTGAGGCTCCAACTGGGATAACCTCTTTTACATAGTCTATTTGATATAGCTGCAAATTCTTGTAAAGCATCAATTTTTTCAGAGCAATTACGAAGTGCACGCATCATCTCTCCTTTAGGTATATTTTTTATAAAGTGTTTTGGATGACATGATGCAGCATGAAGAATTGTATTGCCCGCTGTCTCTTTTCTGAAAGATCTTGTTTTCACCACTCCTTTGTTAATAGATAACGATAAATCCAAAAAAATCAATATTTTCCGGATGACTTGTAACTGTAAATTTTAAATTGAGAGTGTTTCTGTTCAGAGACAACGTAATATCTGGTATGGTCGCCGGACCCTCCCACACCATAAGGAGGTCGTCTAAAAAGCGACCATACCAGACAATGCGGGAGAAACTGTTGTCAGAGAATAGGTGCATGTTTTCCCACCATGACATATATATGTTTGCGATCGATGGATATATGTGTATTATGTGAAAATGTATCTGTTTTGTATATTTAAATCCTTTTCTATGCCTCAATGAACAGGTGTCGTGGGCGGAAGCTTGATTGTCTAGCCTACAAACAGAAAGTGCATTGACAAGTGTATTGTGCTACGACTAAGGGCCGAAATTGTTCTAGGCCTGAAACGCGTAAGATTACGCATAGTTTTTATGCTCCTGTGCTAAATATTTTTACCTGATGTTGAAATAAATGCTGCTTTTATTACAAGTTTCACTGGACAAGAAAATATATTTTTGCAATGATGTTAGTATATGTTCTACAATTACACCTAGATTTTTTTCTCCATTTGAAACTTCCCTAGTTTTACCCTTAGGGCATATGTTTTCTTTAGATTTATATTAAAGGAGTGATCCGGGAAGCCGGGAGTGAACAGGAGCATCTGAAAGGTAAGTATGAGTCTTCTCTTCTATTTTTGTCCTGATGGACCACTGAGGAATGTTATGGCCCGGAACACCCATTTAAATTTATCATCATTGTTTCCAACATAGATAGATACACACTCAGGGTGTCTAAATTAGCTGCTTAAGCACTGGTAAACTATAAAGTAAAGAAACATTATTGGAATTAGTTTGTTGTTTTTTGGTGATCCACATAATGGAGATCAATAACAACCTCTGCTTTTATGTGGTTTGACAGAGAGAGGATGCATCCTCTTTCACCCATCAGAAACTTACGAATGTGATCACTGGCTTCTGAAGGGTTGCTGTGGCACCTAAGGCTAGGTCTAGTTTTTCATGTGTTTTTTTTGCAGAAATGCACAACATTATAAGGCTATGGCTACACAGCACACACAAAAATCTATTTTTTTAGTGTTTTTCTAAAAACACTGAAAAAATGACTGAAAAGAGGTCCCATAGTCTTTAATAGTAAAAAAAAAAAGTTCTGTAGTCTCCACAGAACATTTTTTTCTGCTCATTTTATTTACTGGTCATCTTTTGAAACATGATACAAAAAACAATTGAGCAGAGCAGTAAATTGGATTCTATGTAAATCGCCAGATGTTTTTTGAAACATTTTTTGTTGCTTTTTTTTTTTTTTTTTTTTACAGAAATCCACAGCAATTATAATGCATGACCTAATAGATTGCCTGTCAGATATATACAGACAGACAACAATGCTTTGGTATACTGAGTATAGCTAGACATTGTAGAAGTAATCAGATTACATTATGAAGTTCCCTTGCAGGACTAAAAAAATTATGAAATAAAATGAAAATAAATGTATTTTTTTTTTAATTGTACATAAAACATTTGCTTACTTTGTAAAAGTGTTTAAAACAAACCAGAAACATACATGGCATGGCTGCAGTGGTTCTTCACAGTATAATAAAATTAACATGGTTTTTAAACTTTACGAGAAACAATAGAAAAAAACGAGAAACCTGAGGTTTGTTTTTGATCCTTTACTCCTCACAAATGTAATCAATAGTTTTCATCACATAATACCCACAAAATTAGGCAATGAAATACTTAATAAAAAAATTAACTTTATTGAACAATCACAAAACATCTGGAGGTAAAAACCCTGAAATTCTGAATTTCAGGGGCCACTGGGGTCGGGAAAAAATTAAAACTTTCATAAAAATTTTTACTTTGCAAAATTCGGGAAAAATTTAAAGTTTTATACTCCATACTTAGGCCACTGTAAACTTTGACTTGAATATCTTCAATTTCGGTCAGCATTTGAATTGGGGGATGCATCATGGCTGGAACAATTCCCCATTTCAAAACAAAAATTTTGCAAAAATAAATTCAGGACAAATCTGTAGTACCCACAAATTTAAATCTGGGGGTATCTCACAAATCCCCCAGAGGTCAAACTTTCTCAAAGCAGACTGACAGCTGCCACAATCCTGTAAGGGAACAGGTGCCCCCCAACTCCCAAAGTTACCCCCCTTTTAAAAGGGGCCCTTTATCCCCCAACAACACAATCTGTACAACAGTGGGAATGTGTTCAGGAAGAATCCATAAAGGCCCAAAAGGGAGTAGGGCGGTTGGGCCTTCCCCCCCAGTTGTTTCCCCCAAATAGTTTTGGTTTTTCAGAAGGTGTAGCCGGGTTTTTCCTTTTTTAAAGGGTTTAAACCCAAAAACCGTATAGGTATTTAGAACAGCTTAACTTTGGGCCCATGTGGAGACAAATTGTTCCTCTTTTAGAACATCAGCTATCAGAGCTGCCTTTGATCTAAGTGTTTTATTTGGCAAAATTAGCAGCTTTTATTTGTTTTTTGGAAAATTTTTTTGACACACACTTTTCCTTATATTAAGAACAATAAAACACACACCCCTTCCAATAAAAACAAAAACCCCTTTGATGTTGGTTACAGGGGGGTATGGAAAAGTAAAGGGAAAACGCCTTTTTTTTCCCAAAGGGTTGAAAGATGCGTTAAGGACATCACAAACCCCTAAAAATTTTTGACATTTTTAGCTTTTCCTCCCTGAAAGGCCAAGACTTATTTGAGCAACCCTGCTAAGGACCCTCAAGACAACCCCATAAATATATATTTAAAACCGTCCATATAACAATTCATCAATTTCTTACATGACATGAAAAAGTGGACATACTTAGAGAAATGGAAGTCACAATTGGTAATTATAATTAAAAATATCCAAAATACTTACCAATGTGACGATTGTGTGCCCAAAATAATTTTATTAAAAACTTTCGGCGACATGTAGGGAAGGGGACTGGGCAAAAAAATTGATTGCAGCCCTGTTGACAGATGTGAATATTTTGAAAGGGAAAAAACTTGGTGCAGCCCAGCCCTAGACATAACACTCTTGCATTTTGGCCAAAAAAGTTTTTCCAAAAAGTTTGCTGCAAAAGGGGGCATAAAATCCATGCCATGGATGAGAAAAAAATTTTTTTTGTTAACATTTCTGGAGCATGTATAAAGGGGAAGGGGTTTCCCAAAGGGGAATTTTCCCGAGTCTCGTTTTCGTGAATAAGGGGCCCTAATTTTTATGAAAGTGTTTTTTGTGCGATTATAAATGGGGGGGGTTTTTTTTTAAATTTTTGGGATGACCCACCTATGTTTTTAAGGCGCTTTAAATGGAACTTAGGCAAAATTAGAAATGTGCCTAACAGTATAAAGGCTTAGTTTGGGCTGCAAATAAAAAAAAAGTCTTTAGAAAAAGCATGTCAGTGAATTTAGAAAAAAATGAAAATTTGTTCTTGTTTTGGGGAAAGGGGAGAAAGCAAAAAAAAAATTTCCCAAATTTAATGTATTAAAAAAATTTAAAAATATAAAAAATCTAAAAAAATGTTTTAGATTGTTTTAAAATTTTAAATACTTTTTTAGGAGATTTTTTTTAGTTTTTTGGGATATTTACATTAACTTTTTTTTTTTACATTCAAAATAATTTTTAAATTTTTTTTTGTTTGATAATTTTTCAGAAATCACTATTTATTTTTGCCAACCTCGTGTAAGTTGAAAATATTGGGGAAAATTTTTTGGGCCCCAAATGCAAATTTTAAGGTCCACTTCAACTCACTTTGAGGGCACATTTTAAAACCCCGAAAAAATGAAAAAAACAGATCATACATGGGCTCCCCTTTATTTCACCCCTATTTACTTTATTTAGCCCATTTGGGAAAAAAAATATATTTAAAAAAAATAATTACTGGAAGTAAACATATAAAACAACCATTTTTTAAAGAAAAAAAAAATTTAAACCCCCCACCGCCGGGCCAGTTTTGGCCCCTCCTTTACAGAGCCCCCCCTTTTTTTAAAACTTTCAGGGGTCACTTTTTGTGAAATAAATTTTTGGGCACTTTAACCTATCCATGTGATTTAGAGTTTTTTTTTCTCGTGACACTTTTTGCTTTAAGTAGTAAGAAAATTTTGGGGACAAAAAAATTTCTTGTTTATTTGTGAAAAAAAACAAAGCATCGTGAAAAATTTTTAAAAAATTTTAAACCCAAATTTTAAACTTCAAAAATTTCTGAAAGTAAGAAAATAGAATTCCACTCAAAATTTGTTTATAACTAGACTAAACCTTTGTCTGTTGTATTTTTGGCCTAATTTTTTTTAAATTTTCGTTTTTTTTTTTTTTCGAATTAGGGGGCTTAAAAATTTAGTTTGTAATTTTTCAAAATTTTTTTAAGGAAAAATTTGCAAAACAAATTTTTTGGGGCCCGTTAGATTCTTTAAATTTGATTGGCCGGGGGGTTTGAACCCCCAAAATTTACCCTGCTTTAAAAAAAACCCAAAATCTAAAATATTAAAAACCCCTTTTTAAAAAGGGTTTATTTCCCATTGGGGTTTCACAGGGAATTTAAAACAAAGTGGGAAAGGGAATTTCAAAATTTCCTTTTTTGGGAGTTTTTTAATTTTTTATACATTGGGTTTACTAAGAAATACGGGAAAAGGGGATTTAGGGAAAAAGCAACTTAAAATTGATTCCCCCTTTTTGCTGTTTTTAGAGATATCCCCTATGTGGCCCCAGTGCTTATTTTGGGTCAAACCCCAAGCCTCAGAAAAGGAGGAGCACCTAATGGACTCTGGGGTTTTCTTTTCATTTAAAGAATTTTTAATTTTGGGGGAAATTTTAGGGTTTCGGAAAACCCTGAGGTGCTAAAACTTAATAAAGCCCCCCAAAAATTTTCCCCCATATTGGAAATAAAAACCCCTTAAAAAAATATATCCAGGTGTGGGGGGGGATAAACGACCCCCCCAGGGGTTCCCTTTTTTTTTAGCGTTAGGGGCTGTTTAAAATGAAATAAAATTTTTTTTTTTCCAATAATCCTGCAATTTTAGCTGAAAATGTTTAATTTTTACAAACATCCCTGGTAAAAAAGGACCCAAAACTGGTTCCGCAATTTCTTCCAAGTTCGGCAAACCCTACATGTGGGTGTATAACTGCTGTTATGCGCATGGCAGGGTGTCTAAAGGGAGGGAGAGCTATTTGCTTTTTGGAGCCAATTTTGTGGGCGCTCGCATGTCGCATTTACAAAGCCACCCAAAGTACCAGAAACAGGTTAAACCTTCCAGAAGCCGCCCCATTTGTTGGATTCAGCAGCACGCATCCATAATCTCATCTAGGGGTGTAATTGGATCCTTTAGTGAGCACAGGAGTTACAAATTTTTGTTCTTTTGCATTGGGGCTATGAAAATGAGGGGGAAAACGCTGTCCACCATTGGTTTTTTGTGTCTTCAATTTTACAAGCGTTCGCCCTGCAGTATAAATGATAGATATCTTTACTATGTGGTCGGTACAAATTGCAATGATATATATTTTAGTAAAGTTTTTATGTTTTATTACTTTTACACAATAGAAATATGTCTTATAAAAAATTTCGTTTTTATTTTGTCCTTGTTTCTGAATAGCCATAACATTTTCAAGGTTTCTGATACGGAGCTGATGATTGGCTCTTGTTTTTTGTGGGGATGTATTGATGTTAATATTAGTACTATTATGTTGGTCATATGCCGCTATTGGATCACTTTAATATAAGGTTTTTGTGAGGCATTTTTGAACAAACTACAACATTCCCTTCCTGGTAGGTTTTTTTTTATTTTTATTTTTTAACAACGGTCACCGTGCAGTATAGCTGACATTGCTAGTATGTACTCAGCAGTCGATACGATAACAGCGATACCAAATTTGTATTTTTTTATGTTTTAACTGCTTTTAAACACAATAAAAACACTTTTAATTATTATATTCAAAAGTAAAACACGTTTTTGCATCCCATAGTCCTGAAGCCATAATTTTTTTATTTTTCTGTGGTACGGAGCTGTGTATGGCAGTTTTTTGCGGGATGAGTTGATGTTTTTTATTGGTATCATTTTGGGACAAGACTTTTTGATCAGTTTTAAATCCGTTTTTTTTGGAAGGCAGGGTAAGAAAATACAGCAATCTATAGAATTTTTTATTTTTATTTTTAACAGCGCTCACCGTGCAGTATCCATGACCAGTTAGCTTTACTCTCTGGTCGATACGATTACGGCAAGTACCAAATTTAATATAGTTTTTTTAAATTGGAAGCACTTTAAAAAAAAAAAAAAGTGTTTTTTATTGTGTTTAAACAAAATATATGCATCGCTGTCGTTCTGAAGCCATAACTTTTTTATTTTTTTCCGTATACAGAGACGTGTAATGGACTTTTTTTTTGCGGAATGAACTGACAGTTTTATTTTTAAATTGGTATAACGTTGACATTATTAATGAGTTTTTTGATCGCTTTTTATTCCATTTTATGTGCTGCGGGATGTACAAAAAATCACAATTCTGTGACTGTTTCTTGTTTTGATTGTTTTTTAAAACGTGGCGTTCACCGTATGGGGTTAATTAATATGAAAGATTTATAGGTGGTCAATACGCACGCGGCATACCAAATATGGGTACTTTATTATTTTTGACTTTTTTGGGGTGATTGAGTTTGTAAAGGGGAAAAGGGCAGTGTACATAGGTTTTAATTTTATTTTTGTGTTTGTGTTTACTTTTTTATTTTTTTTTTTTACTTTTTCACATTTTTTACTTTTCCCCCAGTGAGGAATTGTAACAGCAAATCCTCATTTGGGGAAAACAGCAATCATTAGATTGCTGTTTTGAAGAGGCGATCTGTGCACAGTGTTTACTGCTGTTCAGAGGTCGCCATGGCAACCAGTGACACCATGCCCACAATGCATTGTGGGCATGGTGACGTCACCAGACTACCCGGATGCTTTCAGAAAGGGAAACCGGGAGTCCGGGAGGAGACGGCGAGCGGCATCTCTGCCGCGCCCTCGCCGATCGTAGGAAGGGACTCACCTTCCTCCTGCCTGCACCTTCATTATTCGGCCATGAAAAGGCTGCGGTAAATGATGCGTTTTTCACCGCGCTGGAGCTCACTCCGGCCGGGTAAGATGGGGCATGAAGCCAGCGTAATTTACCGCGGGTTTCCATGTCGCCATCGCCGCGCAGGGCTCGCCCGCAAGCCCGCGCGAATCGCCAGGGCGTATGCATACGTCCATTTGCGGGAAGTCACCCTTTCCCCCTAGGGGTATCATACGCCCAATGTCGGGAAGGGGTTAAGCATAAAAAACATAGATACCTGGAATCACTGTAATTGCTCAAACTTGGCAACATCTGAGTTGATTAGAGACACATATGTGTATGTATTTTAATGCTCACCAGAAACCCACTGCTTCTGTGTGTATCATGGGAAATCAGCCAAGATATCAGGAAGAGAATTGGGGCCCTTGTTCAACCCGGGGAGCACCCTTTGGGCGCACTTCCAAAACACCTAAGATGCCCCTTTTCACCCTGTACAAACAATTATATTCAAGGTACAAACAAGATGGGAAGTCCACCACATACCCTCGGGAAGAACGAGTTCTGTGTTTTAGAAGAAGTGTTTTGGGTCCACATGGGGGAATCAACCAAGAACAAAAGAAAAAGACATTGTGAAGATCGGCGGAAGCGGTAACATTGTGCATTATCCATAGTAAAACGAGACTTACAAAATAACCTAAAAGGGTCACTCTGCCAAAGAAACCATTACTCCAAAAAAACATATAAAAAGTCAATTAATGTTTGCAAGTGCACACAGGAACAAAAACCTACATTTTTGGAGACATATCCTGTGGTCTGACAAAACAATTTGGCCATAATGACCATTGTTACGTTTGAAGGAAAAAGGGAGAAGCTTGGAAACTGAAGAACACCACCCCAACTGTGAAACACGGGGGAGGAGGGTGGGGCAGCATCGTGTTGTAGGTTTATTTTGTTGCGGGAGGGACTGGTGCACTTCAAATAATAGATGGCAGCATGAGGAAAGAAGATTGTATGGCAATACTGAAGCAACATCTCAAGACATCAGCCAGGAAGTTAAAGCTTGGGTGGAAATGGGTCTTCCAAATGGACAATGACTTAAAGCATACTGCCAAACTGGTTACAAAGTGTCTTAAGGATAACCAAGTCAATGTTTTGGAGTGGTCATCACAAAGCCCTCATCTAAATCCTACTGAAAATGTATGGTCAAAGCTGAAAAGGCACGTGCGAGCAAGGCAACCTACACAGATGGCTCAGTTTGTGGAAAGATATCCTAAACCTTTGACCCAAGTCATATGGTTTAAGGGCAGTGCTAGTAAAAATGTATACTAATGAAGTGTATGTAACTTTTCAGCTTTGCAGAAAATAATAAAAATGCCTTGAAAAATTATCTCTCATTATTACGGCATTTGGCAAATATACCGTATATACTCGAGTATAAGTCGAGGCACCTACTTTTGCCACAAAAACTGGGAAAGCTTATTGACTCGAGTATAAGCCTAGGGTGGAAAATGCAGCGGCTATTGGTGAATTTTAAAAATAAAAATAGATACCAATAAAATTACATAGTGTAACGGAGGAGTGGATCCGCTGGGCCAACGCAAGCGATGATAGCTAAGCCACGCCAGGGAATGGAGTCTAATTTAGCCCCCGGTTTTCACCAGAGCCCGCCGAAAAAGCGGGATGGACTTGCTGCGGCGTGAGGCAACCAGGTCTTTTACCCTTTGACGTGACTTGCTTGCGATGGCAGCCGGGGTACAGCGTGGAGCAAAATCGTAATCCGGAGGCGTAGTCGGGGACAGGCAGAAGGTCAGGGCAGGCGGCAGAGGTTTGTAGTCAGAGACGGCAGACGGTCAGGGGAGGCGGCAAACGGCAAGGTCAGGAACGTAAGCAGGCGGACTGGTAAAACGGGAAATCAAGACTGAACTCTATACACTCTAAACGCTCCAAAACACACCAACATATGGCAGCGAGTGCTAGGGGCGTCTACCATATATAGGACCACGGGCCGTCTATTAACCAATTAAAGGCGCGCAGGCCCTTTAAATCCGGACCACTGTCGCGCCGCGCGCCTTAAGCAGGGATTAAAGCGCCCGGCGCTGTCAGAGCTGGAGACAGGACGGGGACTGGTAAGTACGGGGTTTTCCCGGCAAGAGGAGAAGGACCACGGCGCGGACAGCCGCAGCACCCGGGCCAGACACCGTGCGCACAGGGGGACGGCAGCGGCGAGCTGCGGCGCCGCGCGCCGTGACACATAGGCAGTTTAATGTCCCCCATGAGTCAGATCTAGGCTGGTATAGGCAGTTTAATGTCCCCCATAGGCAGATATAGGCTGGTATAGGCAGTTAATGTCCCCCATAGCAGGTTATAGGCATGTGTAGGCATTTTAAAATGTCCCCCATAAGGCTGGTATAGGCAGCTAAAATGTCCCCCTAGGCAGGCTTGGGCAGGAAAATTGCCCCCAAAAGGCAGTATAGGTCCTCATAGGCAGTACTAGGAAGGTAAAGTCTCCTAATGGGCCCTATAGCCAGGTAAAATGTCCCCCTATGGCAGGCCTATAGGCAGGTACTCAGGCGGGTAAGGCAGGCTATAGGCAGGCTATAGGCAGGTATAGGCAGGCTAAAGGCAGTATTAGGCAGGTATAGACAGGCTATAGGCAGTACTAGGCAGGTATAGGCAGTACTAGGCAGATATAGGCAGGGTATAGGCAGGCTATAGGCAGGTGTAGGTAGGATTTGAAACAAAAAAACACCCACGTACCTCGATCGCCACTGTTCCGTCTCCCTGGCGCGCTCCTCGGTCTTCTTGGCACAGGCGGGTGATGTCATCAGGCCGCGTATGCAGCTTGATGACACACGCTGCCTGTGCCGGAAACTCCGGACAGCCGCGAGTCTGCGGCCACACGGAGTCCACTGCAGAGCAGGGAGCGCTCGCTCTTTGCTCCGCGGTGGTATCTTGTCCTGCATGCGCTCCGGAGGAGTCGCATACAGGGGAAGAGATCGCCGACAGCGCCTGGGCCACCGCAGCGCCTGGACGTTGTCGGCTGACTCGGGATTCAGCTATATGCGCTCCCTGAGGCGTTGCATATAACTAAAGCGTCCCTGTCGGCGCACGAGCCATCGCAGCGCCCGAGTTTCCCCACATTGAACTCGAGTATAAGCCGAGGGGGGTATTTTTCAGCACATTTTTTGTGCTGAAAAACTCGGCTTATACTCGAGTATATACGGTACATATTTTTGGTAATCCTAATTGACCTAAAACGGGTAAGGTTTATACTAATTTCATGTCAGTGAGAAAAAACACATTTGTGTCTTTTTATATAGTGTATGTAAACTTCTGGTTTCAACTGTATACACATTATTTATGCTGCATAGTATTGAGAATGTAGAAAATGAAAAGAATGGTATAGTTGAGTTACTGTTTTTTTCTATTTCCCACAGTTAATAAATGTTAAAAGACTAGTCATACTGCATGTACCCCAAAACGGTACTGCTAAAAAATACTACACATCCCACAAAATAAAAGTATGTATACATAAATGAGAAAAAGGTTATAGCTCTTTGGAATGCAGCAAAGCAAATACTAAAAAATGATTTACTTCCTTGTGTTGTGTATTGTCTACTTTCCTTACCTTTAATAGAATTATTATTCTCTGAGTTATGATTTTTTACATTTTATTTCAAGCAATAGGTTGACATAAGACTTGCAAAAAACTAAACTGCTAGGATTTAAGGTCAAAGCTAATGTGGTTACCCGCTG
>JAODAL010042254.1:0-35017 GCA_025379985.1 Phyllomedusa bahiana | reverse complement strand
TTCAGGCTGACGTATAACTGGTTTATATCAGCAGAAAGGAGCTTGTGGAGCCCTGAAGCTGAAGCTCTGCCAGAAAAAACACATGGAGAAGCATGCAGGAGGTTGCAGATCTCTTCTCTCCAGACCTCCTTCTGCTTAGGCTGCCTCACACACAATGATGATGTCACAGCTTCAGTGAGGAGAGACACGCCTCCTGGCAGGAGAGACACGCCTGCTGAGAGGAACTACATGCCTGCTGAGAGCAGAGACACGCCTGCCAAGAGGAGAGACTCGCCCCTGGATTTCTAATTCAGTCTCAGAGAATTAGCTGAATAGCACGAACAGTTCAAACGATACAACCCCTATAACTTCATGCCCTTCTTCTGATAGAGCAGGAGATGTTATCTATAACCAATTGCAGATAACTCCATGCTCCTCAGTCCTCACAGCACTTGTACCTTTTGTTTACTGCAGATAATCTTGTTTAATTTAATTAGTTCAGTCCCTGCTTAATCCCTCCTTGGGGTGACATCAGTCCTGCTCTCAGATAATCAGATAAGCCATCTTTCTCTGGTATGCAGGTTACAATAGAAACCCCTGTGCAGTGAGAGACCTGCTAAATTGTATCTCTCATGACTAAAGTAAAATCTACTGAGCAATGTATTTAGAAAATGTCTTCATTTAATCTCTTATGTTGAAAGCTAATCTTCATATTGAGAAAACTACTTTAAGACTGGCTCAACTGAGTCACAATAGTGACCTTCATTTTATGTAGCTTGAGGGCCCAGTCTTCATGAACACAAGACACAGAGCTTCCTTATACATCTAAGTTATGTGAGGTTGACTTTCCAAAGCTGCTACAATGAGTCACAACATCTCCTGGGTTTTCTGAATGTTTACACACACGACATGTCATTTTGTTTTTGTTGTGCTTGGCACTGCGCTTCTTCTTACATTCCTCCTTAGCTTTTCACTAATTACTTTTCAGGCATATTGAGTAAATTAGTATAATCAGAGCAATATACTGGGGAAATCAAATCTAGGAAAGCAGAATTCATACAGAGTAAAACACATTCGGTCAAAGTTGGCAATATCTAATGAGCACAATATGAATACGAATGGAGTTTTTGTTCCAGCGTTGAGTCAAACATTGTGCCAAAAATGTGGAATAAAACACTTAACATATTTAGGTTCTAATATGTGTCTAGAAAAATGGGGTGGCTACATTGAGTCATAAAATGTGGCAATGAGATGACAAGAAATAGAAAACGTGTTGTGGCGGCTGGGTAGTGGATCCGCCGGACCACCGCAAGCGATGGTAGCTAAGCCACGCCAGGGAACGGAATCTAAGTAGCCCCCGTTTTCACCATAGCCCGCCGCAAAGCAGGATGGACTTGCTGCGGCGTGAGGCAACCAGGTCGTCCCCCCTGACGTGACTTGCTTGCGGTGGTGGCCGAGGTGCAGCGTGGTACAGAATCATAGTCCGAGAATCGTAGTCGTGGGCAGGCAGAAAGTCAGGGCAGGCGGCAATGGATGAGATCCCGATTTAGGATGTTGGATTCCAGGCTTCCCAAGAACTCTCCTCGTCCCGAAAGCCCCTCCATCCACGAGAAAGAACTGTCTCCCTCTGGACCGTCTCCATAGCCAAAATTATCTTTACTCGAAGATGTCAGTGATTCGGCTACTGTGGGAAGGCTGTCACTCTTCCGAGAGAACCGGTTCAAGAACCAAGAGGCTTAAGGAGGGATACAGGAAATGCGTTTGGATCCGAGAGATGGATGCAAACAACGCTTGTATGATCACCCAAGGGGGTTCCAACTGCCGAGAACCTTGAAGGGTCCGAGGAAGCGAGGCCCAATTTGAGACTAAGGGACCATCAGGCGCACATATCTAGAGAGAGCCCAACTTGGTCCACAGAGAGAAACGTCGGGGAGTCTCTCCATTTAGTCTGGCCTGAGACTTCATACGGCAAGGCCCGAAGTAAGAGAACCATCGCGCTCCTCCAGATGGCCTTGATATCTCAACCTGTAGTTGACAGCGGCACATCCGAGTCAGAGGAGAGGGAGGGGGTGCGGTGACGGCCATAGACTACAAAGAACGGGATACGCCGGCAGCTTCCGAGTCCCGAGGGTTATACTCAAATTCACCTCACGGGAGCAGCACGGTCCAGTTGTCCTGACTACCGGACACAAAGTGCGAAGGTATATCACCCAGAATCTTGTTCACTCTCTCCACCTGCCCATGGACTGAGGTGGTATGCCGTGATGAAAAGTCGCAACTTGACTTGCTACGGAAGCAAAAAGCACGCCAGAGATCGGGAAACAAATTGAAGCATCCGATTTGTGAGAGGGTAGTCCATAGAAGCCGAAGATATTCCAGAAGAATTGATTAGCCAATTGTGGGGCAACGGCAGGGCCAGGGAGAGCACAAAGTGGGACATTTTTGAGAACCGGGTCCCGTCGACGAACCCAGATGACTGAATTTCCCAGAGGAGACTGTAGGCTGTGACGAAGTCCATTGCATTTGCCGTCTAAGGGATCCCGCACCGCAGCGATGCCAAGAGACCAGTGGGCCTGTGGCCGTGGGACCTTGTTCGAGCACAAGTGACACCAGGCGAGGGTGAAGTCCTATGAACATCCTGATCTAGAGTCGGCCACCAGTAGTGCCGCTAGATCAAAGCATAAGAGCTTCCGAACTCCGGGAATGGGGGGGCCAGCCACAAGGAGCGATGCCCCCACTCCGAATCTTCCTCCTGAGTGCCAGCGGCACGGATAAGTCTTGCCCGTAGGAAATGTTTTTGAGACCTGCGGGACCACATGAACCAACCAGTTCGGGGGAAATGATGAGGTGTACACGGGTTTCTTCACCGACCACGTCCGAGGCAGAGAGAGGCATCAGCCTTGACGTTTTTCTCAGCAGGCCCGGTAAATGTATACGAAGAAATCAAACCGAGAAAAAAAAGAGACCACCGGGCTCGGCGAGGGTTAAGACGTTGGGCCTCTGAAGATACAACAAATTTTTGATGGGTCAGTAAAGATGTTGATTGGGTGACGAGCCCCCTGCCAGCAGATGTCGCCACTCCTGCTAGGGCTAACTTGATGGCCCAAGAGTTCCCGGTCCCCAATGGCATAGTTCCGCTCAGTCGGCGAAAAGGTATTAGATGAAGAACCCACATTGCGAATCTTGCTTTGGAACTTCTCTGGTGTGAGGGACCGCCCCTGCCCCCACGGAAGAGCATCCACCTCAAAGAAGAACTGTCTCTCGGAAATCAGGCCGGACCAAGACAGGAGCTGTGGAGAAGGCCGTCTTTTAGATCCACAAACGCCTTCTCAGCCTCCGGAGGCCAACATCTGGGTTCGGCAGTCTTCCTAGTACGGGCCACGATAGGAGCCACCACGGTGAGAATGGAAATAAATTGCCGGTAATCAATATTTGCGAAGCCCAGGAAGCGCTGTAATCGCCTGCGAAAGACCGAACAGGATGGGGGCCATTTGTAGTCACCGCAGAGAGTTTGCCGGGTCCATCCTTTAGGCCTTCCAGCGATGACAGTTAGCCGAGGAAGGGTAGGCTGGTCCTATGGAATAACATTTCTCCAGCGTGGCGTACAGTCGGTTGCTGCGGGCAGCACGTTGCAGAACCTGGCTATTTTGGGCCCGGTGAGTCTGAAGATTAGGGAAGAAAATCAGATGTCATCAGATACACTATGACAGCAGGTGTAACAAGAGATCCCGGAAGACATAGTTGACGAGTTCCTTGGAACACCGCTGGAGCGTTACAGAGCCAAAGGGCATCACGAGGTACTCAAAATTGTCCATCTCGGGTTTTGAAACCCGTTCTTCCACTCGTCCCCCTCCGAATTCTGAGCGAGGTTTTTATAGGCTCCTCGCAAATCCAACTTGGAGAACACTTAGCCCCTTGAGTACGGTCAAACAGCTCCAGAGATCAGTGGGAGAGGGTAGCGGTTTCTTTACGGTGATCTTATTTAGACCCTGTAGTCCTGATACACGGACGGAGGGAACCATCCTTCTTCTGCACGAAGAAAAACCTGGCTCCGGCTGGTGAGGAGGACTTACAATGAATCCTTTCTGCAGTTCTCCCGAATGTATGCCGACATGACCTGAGTCTCTGGCACGGACAGCGGGTAGACCCTCCCCCGGGGTGGACTGTTTCCTGGGAGAGGTCAATAGGACTCGTAAGACCGATGTGGTGTCAGCGAATGGCCTCTTTCTCGAGAAATACATCCCCAAAGTCCTGGTACTCGCTCTCATGCCTGGCCAACGGCTTGATAAGCGGAGCGGAGAGTGGTAGGCACCGGGCTGTGGTAGCTCCAACAATGGTTTCTGGCATTCCGGTCCCCACGCAGGACTTTCGCCCTTTCTTCCAATCGAGCCGTAGTGGCGTGACGTTGCAGCCAGGAAAGCCAAGAGGATTGCCGAGGAAGCACGGGACAGAACGGAACCCGATCTTCTCCTTATTAGCGCCCTCCACACGAAGTGTCACCGCCGGGGTTATCTACTTGATGGGGTCACTGAGGAGCTCCCCACTCTACCGAAGAAAATAAGCAGAGGCTTCTCCAGCCGGACACAGGTATTGCGTTACCGTTACCAATGAGGCAAGGATGAAGTTCCGGCAGACCTGAGTCCAGGAAAGCAGAACTCCGGAACGACGGACCAGCATCAGTGTCACCTCCACTGCATCAACAGACTTGAGAGAAGGGGGAAACTGCACCCTAGGACCGCCTCTCCTACGGCTCGCTAGGGTGAGAGCGTTTCCCGACGCTGGGACGTAGCGGACACTTCTGCGGAAATGGTCCGGGCTGGCGCAGTAAGACATAGCTTCTCGGTTCGCGACGGTTCACTCCCTGCGTCCGATAACTGGCCCGGTCCACTTGCACTGGTTCCACCTCAGAGGCTTGAGGGAAAAGCAATGGAGGATGCTGGAAAATACGGGGCCAGTGAAACCGCTGGACGAGGGGTTGTGGCAGGAGTCCCTTTCCTGCCGCAGCTCTTCCTGCCTCTCTGCGACTTAATCAATCCGAGTTGCTAGCAGGATTAGTTCACTCCGGGGAAGGACCTGGAGGGTCTCTTGCTGCCAAACGTCCTTTACCCCGGCTTGAGAAGGCCCTTTTTGAAAGTGGCACAGAGGGGCGGCATCATTCCACTGATCTCCGGAAGCCCAGGGTAAACGGAACTGTACCGCATATCACCCACCAGGAGTAGCCCTGACGAAGGCTCAAGAGGACGGTCTCAGCAGAGGAAGCACCGCCGGCTCCTTGGAAGACGGCGCGGAATTCCTGGAGAGAAGTCTGTAGATCGCAGTCCAGGATCATTCCTTTCCGCAGAGGGGAGTCGCACAGCAGGGCCTTCCGGATAATAGGCCACCACGAAGGCCACTTTAGACCTCTCCTGAGGGAAACTGATTCCCGCCATCAGTTCTATGTGCAGTCGAGCACTGTAATGAAACCTCTGGCAGAGCTTGGGATCCCCGGCAAAGCTGATGGGTAAGGGTAGCCAACTTGGGTCCCACGGAGCCAATTGGAACTTCTGACGTAGACGGAGTCACCGACGGGGCCACAGTTGGAGACTGTTGCTGGGATGCAGGAGCTGATTCATCAGGCGGTGAGCTGGCCCAACTGCTGGTGCCTGTTGAGCGATTTGCTGCTACTGCTGGCAACCAACGTCGAAGATCCGCGAATTCTTGGCAGGGGCACCTTTCGGGATCCAGGCTGGATCAACTGTGGCGGCTGGGTTAGTGGATCCGCCGGACCACCTGCAAGCGATGGTAGCTAAGGCCACGCCAGGGAACGAAATCTAAGAATAGCCCCGGTTTTCACCAGAGCCCGCCGCAAAGCAGGATGGACTTGCTGCGGCGTGAGGCTACCAGGTCGTCCCCCTGACGTGAACTTGCTGCGGGGCGGCCGAGTGTGCAGCGTGGTACAAATCGTAGTCCTGAGAATCCGTAGTTCGTTGGCAGGCAGAAGGTCAGGGCAGGCGCAATAGTTCGTGGTCGTGGCAGGCAGAAGGTCAGGCAGGGCGGCAGGATGTTCGGAGTCGGGGACAATAAAAAAACCCTGTAGCGAGAGGTCTGGTAACGACGTTAAAGCAGGAATACACTTAAGGAACGCTTTCTCTATGGCACCGGGGCAAAGTAGATCCAGCAGGGAAGTGACGTGGGTGCAACACTTATATAGGAACAGGCGCCCGTAATTACCCAATTACCGCCGCACTGCCCTTTAAATTCACATGGACGAGCGCGCACGGCGCGCCGCTAGGGGCGCGCATGCTCATTCCGGGCTGGCAGTGGACGAGGACCGGACGGGATCGAGTGCAGGTGAGTGGGATGGACGGGTGGACGCTTGTTGTTACATATTTTGTAAGGACAGCGTTTCATCAGTTTCAGCCGTTCTCCTATAGTGTTGATACAGAGGAAGTAAAAAACCCAATGGAGGTAGAAGCCACTTGTCCACATCTTAGGGAAAAATCCTTCCCGACTCCGATCTGGCAATCACAATAAATCTCTGAATCAGCGCCCTACTCCAAAATCCTAGTCACTATAACTTGCTATATTATTACACTCTAGAAATACATCTAGGCCCCTTTTGAGCTCATATAGTGAAGTCACCATGACAAGTTCCCCTGGAAGTGAGTTCCACAGTCTCACTGCTCTGACAGTAAAGAATCCCTTTCTATGTTTATGTAGAAACTTTCTTTCCTCTAGATGTAGAGGATGCCCCCTTTGTTATGGATACAATCTTTGGTATAAATAGGTCATTAGGTAGATCTCTATATGAGGGCTGTTCCAAGGCTTAATTGCACTCAGAGCAGGTTGAAGAAATTACCCCCCACCCACACACATATACACATACACTGTGACACATTGCATCACCATCAACCAGTAACTGAATATTCAAAAAGCTATAACACAAAGTTCTACATAGAAAACTACTAAGTAATAGTCAGACAAATACCAAATAACACAAAACCAGAATCCCAAAGACAATACTATCAATAATCCCACTAAGACCACATAGCACAGCCACATAGTGACCAAATAATACTGACACATTATGACCAGGCTCGGACTGGGCCGCCGAGGGATCGGTGAATCCCCTGGTGGGCCCCCCCCGAGCTGCTGCGGGCCCCGGAGGCAGTGCCGTCGCTCCCCGGGGCCCATCCGCGCATCCGGTCCCGGGACCCCCGGGGCTGCATCCCCGGCGTCCCGAGACCGGGCCCGGTAGCCTGGGATTAATTTACCCGACTCCCAGTGCTGCGCGGTGTCAGCGGAGCACAGCGCCACTAGCGCTTTTCCTGAAATAATTCATTGATATGACTGGAGCAAATGGGTAAGGATATTACTTTCCAGACTAGGACTGAAATAAGCAGTTGGGGGTTGGCTCCCATATTTTATGCATAGTATCCTTTGTATGAAGTTTCCCTCCTATTTCAAACTTAAAGAGATCCACAAATTCTCTAAGCAAATTCTTTGAAAATGTAGAACTATAGAGCACATGTGACATCTCCTGGCATGTCAAGTAAATCCTTGTGTTCCCTATGAAATTATAATTTTGCAACATCTTCACTTATAACTCTGTGTTGTGCTGTTCCTCTGTTATTCCTCCTAGAAGTGTATTACTGAATCTGTCAGCTGGGTGTTACACTGACTCCATCAGCTGTGATTGGACAGTGTCAGACTGTGCAGGGACACTCCCCAACATGGTAACACCCATTTGACAGATTCAGTAACAAGTTTCTAGAAGGGATAACAGAGGAACAACACAACACAGAGATATAAGAGAAGATACTGCAGAATTGTTATTTCACAGGGAACACAAGGATTTACTAAACAGAGTATCAAAGCCAAGCACCTATGGCATAAGAGTTAGAGAATGTGGCCATATATCTTCCGAGATCTCTACCTTAAAATAAAACCAGCAGGGCTTGCTCACTACAAGGATTGCTGCTTTTTATGTTAAAGATCTTGCAAAAACAAGTCACTTTGCAATATATTTATCCATTAACAGTGTTCTACCTATTCCTAGATATCCCCTCTTGTATGGGCTGCATCAGCTCCTCAGGTCACTATAGCTACAGACCGTTTTGATCTATCCTGATAGGCTGTTAGCACTGGTTGCTATAGCTACAGACCTGGCTTTTACTGCAGCCTAGTAGAAGCCAGTAAACATGCCCCTAAATTCAAAACGAAGCCAAGAAAACAGGACAAAAAAATGTAGTGAGACAACCCCTTTAAAGGTTCTCTCTATCTGCAGACAATACATAAATAGTCTCCCGACAATGAACTAGTCACAAAGTGTCCCCATGCTGTGACCCCCTGCAATTAGCTGTAATGTGTAAGGAAACCTGACAATAAGTGTTCTATCAAGGGAACCTAAGCATTACACAGTGTCCCCTCAAATAAATGGCTTGTCTGTGCATTACAAGATAGGACAGATCTTCAGGAGCAAGGGGCATTATGGGTAACTGTCCACACTGGCCAACAGATGACTGAACTCTATTAACTCCCTAACAAGGTATATACATTTTAATGTTGCAAACTGAACTACCCCTTTAAACACTAGAGGCCTGGGTCTAAGACTTTTTTTGTTGCCTATAGCAACCAGAGTCATAGCAACAAATCAGAACTCGTCATAGTGCTATGTAAAAATGAAAGGGGGGCTCTGATTGGTTGCTATGGGCTCTGATTGGTTGCTATGGCATCAAGGAAAGTCTTAGACTCAAACAGTTTTCATACATGTGGCCCTAGAATTCTGGATGCCTGCAGCCACCATTAGGGGCTGCTTATTGCATAAATGCTTGAGAAATAACCTTTAGGCTATGTTTACGGCCGCAATTACTCCGGGTGATTTGGGATTCGCGCTGATCAGTGCGTACTCCCGTGGCACGGGGGTGGGGGGGTTGGCAGCCTGCCGGTCCCATTGACATGCATTGCTCTCAGTGCGTATTTGCCGCAAGTAATTGACATGACACTTATCTTCCCGCACGTACAATACGATCGTATTGTACGAGCGGGGAGAGGAGACGTAATCCAGAGTTCTCTGAGAGCTATGGATTACTGTAATTTTGCGTGCCGAAATGACCCCATGTGAACATACCCTTACTCATAACATTTAGAATCACATAAAGGGAACCCGTCACATTGATCGTGCTATCTGAACTGCTGGCAGCATGTTTTAGAGCGGGAAGAGCAATGGAAATTGATATATAGTTTTGTGGAGAAAGACTCAATAGAATTGTATTTTATTCATTTAAATTCCTCATTTGTCTGGATTAAGAGGTCCAGTGGGCGGTGTTATCAGTGATTGACAGTCATCTCTGTACACACATTCATACAGGGCAGGCTGTAAATCTCTGATAAACCTGCCCACTTGACTCCTTCACCTAGAATAAGCAGGGGTTTAAATGAAAAAAATACTAGCTCTACTGACTCTTTCCCCACAGAACAATATATTAATCCGCGCTGCTCTTTTCACTCAATAATATGCTACCAGCAGATCAAGACAGCTTTTGCAATGTGACAGGTCCCCTTTAAGTTCAGTAAGATCTAATTCTAATACTCCATCATAGATTTCCATAAATGCCAAAAAAGAGCTATTTTCATTAGTAGAAAGATTTCCTAGTATATTCCCACTCCCTCTCAAATATGTAAAGTTTACTGGAGATTTACAAGATTAGAAAAAACACAGCGATTTCTTCCAAAAAACAGTGCCACTCCTGTCTGCAGGTGGTATGTGGTATTGCACATTTTCACTTCAATGGAGCTCAGTTGCAATATCAGCATGTAACCCATGGACAGGAGTGAAGCTGTTACTAGAAGACAGCAGCCATGTTATTCTCTTCCTATACAACCCTATTACCCTTTAACCCCTTCTGCAGTAACAACTGCCCCCATACAGACTCATTCATGCCACTAAGATATAGATAGCAGAGATGCATTGTCACTTTGCCTTAACCGACCCCTGCAGCCTTAATTTGCACTTCACGCTGGTAACAAGTTAATCATACCCTCTACTATTCTTTTTTATCGAACTGCTGGAGAATTGATGAGTCTGGCTACAATTACATATAAACATCCATATTGACTGACTAATTAAGTGGAAAGTTTTTATCCCAAAAAAATCATAATGGAATCCATTAAAATGAATATATTGTTGCTTTCCAGTTCTGTGCATGAACTGACAAAGGCTCGATACAAGACTTCAAGAGCCGCAGGGTTTGTACATGGGGTTTTATATCCTATATATCATAGAAAACTGGGTCTGATATACTGTATGTGATAGGACATGCACAGTGTTGGACTGGAGTGCCTAGGGCCCACAGGTGGAGTGTATTCTAGGGGCCCACCAGTTGAGCTGTTTCTGGGCCCACCAGTGCAGTTTATTTTAGGGGCCCAGCCTAGAGCTAAAGTAAATGACTGTACATGCCTCCTATACTCTTGCTATTTGCTTTTTTCTCTGCTTTTTTGCCTCTTCTGAGGATGTATATGCAGTTAAAATACAAATCCAGGTTTACCATGCTCAGGGGCCCACCGGGGGTTTCCCTGCCATCAGATAAGAAGTGCAAACAACGCAAGCGCGGGTAGATCAGTTCCTGTCAGCTCCTGGTCGTGCCTAATGTAAACTCTCAGGAAACTAAGGGCATCTTAGTCAGGCTGTAGATCTCACAGGCTTCACTTTTTTTAATGACATATATTTAGAAAAGTGATTAAATACCCATTTTGGAGGATCCCACATCAACATTAGATCGTGGCAAAACCCCTTTAATGCTAGGACCACACAGCATTGGTCAAAAATGTCAGAAAGCCGACGGCTTTCTGTCCTGTGCAGGACCGGTGTTTCTGTCACTGATTTGCGCCAAAACCGCAGTCAGTTTTAGTATTTAATTGAATGTACGGGAAACCGACGACAAAACACAAAAATCTCGAAAGTCCGTTTTTTTTCATATTTTGCCCCACTTAGATTTTTTTTTGTGGTTTCCCGATATAGTCTATGTTATGATAAATGACACCATAAGAAAGTACATCTTGTCCTGCAAAACAAAAGCCCTCATATGTCCATGTAGATGGAAAATTAAAAACGTTTTGGCTCTGGGAATGCGAAAAGAGGGAAAAACAACCGTAAAAAAATAGGCCTCAGCATTAAAGGGTTAAAGGAATTGCTATAAAGAAAATTTCCAAACATACTATTATACAGTATATTCTCGAATTTCTTTTCTACTGCTTTGTTTAAGTCAAGTTTTCTCTAGAAAGATGTATTAATGAATCAACACAGATTATTGGCGCTAAAACCGACACTGTTATAAAATGGACAGTCCCTCTAAGGACAGCTCCACTCAAGGCAACCATTGTTTATATTGTTATTGGCCCTTACCTATCTACAATGGGCTGGCAGTAATCTCTGGATGATGACAGAGAAAGCATCACTCCACTGTCCCCACCACCCACACCCATGCCTGCACAGTCCCCACCGCCAATCCCTCCACCCACACAGTTCCCACAGCCACCACCTTGCACTTCCCCCCTAACTTGCTTCTCCACTGTTACTCATGACAAGCTCTCTTCTCTACTCTTCAAATCCAACCTCACTACCTGTAACCTTGATCCATTCCCATCCCACCTCATCCCAGACCTCAGCCCTGTTATACTCCCAGCTCTCTCCCATCTCTTCAACCTATCGCTAACCTCTGGCATCTTCCCTTCACCATTTAAGCATGCTACAATCACACCCATCCTGAAGAAACCTTCTCTTGACCCCTCCTCTCTGTCCAACTATTGCCCCATCTCACTGCTTCCATTTGCTTCGAAAGTCCTCGAACAACACGTCTATCTTCAACTGTCCTCCCATCTCTCCTCCAACTCTCTTCTTGACCCACTGCAATCTGGTTTCCGATCTCATCACTCTACAGAAACTGCCCTAACCAAAGTCACCAACGACCTAGTAACTGCCAAAGCTTCACGCCACTACTCTGTGCTTCTCCTCCTAGACCTGTACTCTGCCTTAGACCCAGACCATGCCCTCCAGCTACAAATCCTCTCATCCCTCAGCATCACGGACTCAGCCCTTTCCTGGATCTCCTCAAACCTCTCCGATCAGACATTAAGTGTCTCTCACTCTTGTACCACCTCCTCCTCTCGCCCTCTCTCTGTCGGTGTCCCCCAAGGGTCATTCCTGGGCCACTACTCTATCTACACTCTTGGTCTGGGTCAGCTCATAGCAGCACATGGCTTTCAATACCACCTGTATGCTGATGACACCCAACTCTACATCTCCGGCCCAGGCATCAACTCTCTACTGTCCCGGATCCCAGAGTGTCTGTCGTCCATCTCCTCCTTCTTCTCCTCACGTCTCCTAAAACTGAATGTAGAGAAAACTGAATTCATTATCTTTCCACCTTCCCACTCTATCCCCCCACCTGATTTCTTTATTACAGTCAATGGCTCTACACTCTCACCGGTGCCGCAAGTCCGCTGCCTTGGGGTAATCCTCGACTCCGCTTTGTCCTTCAAACCCCACATCGAAACGCTCACCTCTGCCTGCTGCTTCCACCTGAAAAACATCTCTGGCATCCGCTCATTCCTTAACCCTGTCACTACAATGCTGGTCCATGCCCTTGTCATCTCCCGCCTCGACTACTGCAACATCCTTCTCTGTGGCCTCCCAGCTAGCACCCTCGCTCCCCTCCAATCCATCCTCAACTCTGCTGCCCGTCTTATTCACCTCTCTCCTCGCTACTCCTCTGCCTCTCCCCTCTGCCAATCCCTCCACTGGCTACCCATTGCCCAGCGCATTAATTTCAAGTTACTAACCATGACCTACAAGGCTCTCCATGACCTCTCCCCTCCTTACATCTCTGCTCTAATCTCCAGATATCTCCCGTCACGCAATCTCCGCTCCTCACAGGACTTTCTTCTCTGCTCTCCTCTTATCATCTCCTCACACAACCGTCTCCAAGATTTCTCCCGTGCTTCTCCCACACTCTGGAACTCACTGCCCCAACACATCAGATTCTCCCCAAATTTCACCAGTTCAGAAGCAACCTGAAAACCCATCTCTTCAGGATTGCCTACAACCTAGAATAACCCCGCTGTCACTAAACCCCACAAACATGTCTGCCTCCCACCTTCTGTCTCTTTCCCTCTTCCTTGTAGATTGCAAGCTTTCGCGGGCAGGGTCCTCTCTCCCTCTGTACTTGTTGTTAGTCACAGATTGTCACTATTGTAATTGTTTGACTTATGTTATGTATGTAACCCCCTGAATGTACAGCGCCCTGGATTCAATGGCACTCTTTAAAACATGATAATAATAATAATAATAATAATAATAATAACTAATTGCCAAGGGTTGTGCGCTGAAATCCCCATCAAATCTGACAACAATTCACATTGTACATGGTGTCTGCCTTCTCCTTCACATGCAGTGAATTTCGGCAACCGTCATGGAAAAAAATAGCAGCGGAAAAAGGGGTTTGTGTCTTATTTTGGTCAGAAACTACAAGGATTAACCCTGTGGAATGATAATGAAATTAAATGTAAATCTGCTGAAGATGCACAGCACATCTGCAGCTAATGCACAGCCAAAATCCAAAGCTCAGCCTCAGACACGCATCAGATTGTAAGTCTCATGTCTTTTCCCAAAATTGACATTTATCACCTATCCCGTGCTGATAAAGAAAGATGACTTACGGAGCCACGGGGGGAGGTCCCACATGACTCGGCTGATAGGGAGGCTAATAGTCATACTCAGGCTCGGATTAGCCCACAGGGGAGTAGGGGAACCTCCCAGTGGGCACCTGAGCATGTTGGGCCCCTAAGCTGCTTTTTTGGGAGAAAGGCAGGAAAAAAAGAGGCAGAAAGCAAGAGACAGAGTGGGAGAGTCATGTGTAGTATGTACAGTCACATACAGTAGCTGTAGGGTGCACCGTAAAATTTAACTCCAAGGGTGGCCGCAAATCTGAATCTACTTATCTGGTGGGCGCCAAGAATCCACTTTACAGGTGAGTCCCGAAAATCCACTTTAAAGGTGGGCCCCAAGAATCGACTTTACCGGTGGGCCCAGAGAATACACTTTATAGGTGTGCCCAGAGAATCCACATTAATGGTGGGCCCCAAGAATCCACTTTACTGGTGGGCCCAGAGAATCCATTTTACAGGTATGCCCCCAGAATCCACTTTACTGGTGAGCCCCGAGAATCCACTTTACAGGTGGGCCCAGAGAATCCATTTTACAGGTATGCCCCCAGAATCCACTTTACTGATGGGCCTCAAGAATCCAATTTACTGGTGGGCCCCAAGAATCCATTTTACAGGTATGCCCCCAGAATCCACTTTACTGGTGGGCACCAGGGACCCTGATCCAACATTGGTCATACTCTCTCCTGGATTCTGTGGGAGACAAAAAACAGGGATCTCCCAACAAAGTTATGGAATCCTTACAGGTTCATACATAATTTCCCCACAAATGGCACCCAGCTGTTCTATAATAAAAATAACTGGGTGCCATTTGTGGGGGATGAGGCGTCACCCAGCTTTCCTGGACGCTGAATAAGCAATTCCAGCCTAAGTTTGTGTGTAATCTTTTCTTTTAATAAAATGGTTAGAAGACTGCTGTCAGGGAGTGTTTATTGCAATATTTTTTTGTGTGTGTGTTTAGGGTTGTGGTTTTTGTTTCCATTTATTTCAATAATGGAGGCATCTGACAGGCGCTACTCCATTATTATCGCTGGGGCTTGGTGTCAACCAGCAGTGGTTTTTGTCACTCTAAGGTTGACAGCGCAAGGGGACAGGTAGGTAAGTATAACTTTCTGTTTTTGTTTTTTTTAACCCCCTTTGGCCTCAAGATAAAGTTTTCTCTGCTGAACAATCCCTTTAAGGCAACACATGATGCCGTTACCATAACTTGTGCAACGCGTCAGACTGAACTATACAAATAAAAAGAGCAAAAAAAGTGTCAAATCCCCATCCTAATCCCATACACTGTACAGGAAGATTTGCAGTTATGAGTCTTGGCTGGTTAATAAAAAAGGAATAAAAAAAAAATCTCAAGTCTCGGATGACAAAATCTGAAGGGAGAGCACTATAAGTCATAAAATAAAACCGTTTTATGGTGAACTGCACATCTTTTATAGCACACGATAAAACAATGACTATACACATAAATGAGTCACACACCAAACAGTTTTCTGCATCGTGTCTCAGTGAATTACATTATGAAATGTCCAACAAGAACTGTATCTACATCAGCTGACATGGCTGACACAGGACTGAAACAGCTCATATGTCAAAGGCAGTAAATTATAACACGGTTCAATACCTTGTACATCTATCAGGGTTATTACAATCACATCATTTAAGTCAATTTATTATACACTTCTAGATGACCTGCAGCTACTACTACAGGGAGCGCCTTACACTGTATTTGACGTTAGAAATGGGCAGTGAGCTCCATCTAGTGGTAATTTAAGATAAAAAAACCTTCTCATTTAATGCAATGGCTGTGTAAAGGGATGGAGGAGAACTTGGAGCTCTGAATTAAAAAGACAAGTAAGGCTTAGTTCACACGACGGTTTTGGCCGCGGGTATCGCCTCGGCCACAGCCTTGTCGAAACGTGCTGCAAACTCGCGTCTCCCGACACGGGTTTGCGCCGCGGGCGGTGGCCGTAGTCTCGGCGCGGGAGGGGCGTGGTGTGGGGCGCGGCTTGCGCCGAGGGTTTGCCCCCATGAAAATTAATGGCAGGGGGCAAACCGCGGCGCGAGCCGCGTCCCAGCCGCGCACCACCCGCGGCGAAAGCCGCGGCGATGCCTGCGGCAGCACCACGCGGCCGTCGCGCAGAGAACTCCCTGTCAGGAATTGACAGGAGAGTTCTTAACATGCGCGGGTTTGGCCGCGGCCCCGGAGCCGCGGCCAAACCCGCGGAGTGTGAATATTAACGCGGTTTCCCATAGGAAACCATTTTAATAAACTAGATGCGATTTGGACGCGGTTTTGGCCGCGGAAACCGTGTCGGAACCCGCGGCCATAACCGCGGCCAAATCTGTCGTGTGAACGGGGCCTAACTCCTCAAAAAAATAACTCAGAATGCTGTCTCCTATTCAGATTAAATAAAATGGAATTATAATTAAGTTTTAACTAATTACTACCTTTATCATAAGTACTATAAACCCTCTCACTGTCCTGAACATCACCATTGTTAAAGGGGTTGTATCATTTCATTAAATGGTCTTCAGAATAAGGGGACAGTAAAAACAAGCAACTTTGCCATTGGATGTCATTTGCAAAGCTGTCTTGTTTTCACAGTCTGCCTTATCTTCATTTTGTCTAAACACAGTTCCTCAGTGCCAGTCGGATCCCTCCTCCTTTCATTTCATTGGCTGACGGCTCTACTAATTTACATTCTGTTCGGCCCCAGGTCGTATTCACGGGAGCATGCATTCCTGCCTCTCTCACTCAGAATAAGGAGCCGGCAACAATTTCACTCTGTACAGCCACCAGCTCCTCATTGACACTGAAGCTGCTTCTACAATCAGAAAACAGCAGAATTGTGCCTCGGTGCCTTAATGCTCCTGCGAGTAAGGGGTCGGCAACATTTCCCTCTATACAGCCACCAGCTCCTCAATGACACTGTGGCTGTTTCTACAATCAGAAAACAGCAGAATTGTGCCTTGTGTAAACGTAAAAGGGAGACGGATCTGTGCTCTGGATCAGTTCATAGAAGACTGGATTCAACTGTAACAAACCTCCAGCTGTGAGAGGAGAAGAGATCAGTGCTTTGAGTTCATAGCACACTGTCTAGACTGAATGCAGTGGTATCTAAACAGCTCTTACAAAATAAGACTGCATAGGGAGAGTAACGACACAGTGACATGTGGACTCAGACAGAGAGGGGGGGACATATTGACTCGGGAGCGAGCATGAACAGTGAAGGGGGGATGATGTCATCCCCCCTTCAGTTAAGAAATACCCAGCTGGGAGGGGAAGAAAAGCCCCTGGATTTCAGGAACTGAGAGAATCAAGCTTCAAGAAAACAGCCGAACTGATGAAGCGATACATCCCCTTTAAGTGTTAACCTATCTAGACATAAGCCATAATCAACCAACAAAACAGATATTACCATGAGAGTAACCACTATTAATACTGTCTTACCCCAGACCAGCAGGAGTAATGAGGTAGTAACCCCTAAATCAGTTTAGCTCCTTTGAGATATCACTAATCTTTAGGCCTCGTTCACACGCCTTATTCTGCGACTGATTGGAGCCGTACTGCGCGCCGTATTTGCGCTGCAGTACGGCTGGAATCCGTCCCAGTCATTACGGTAATCCACAGTTCTGATAGAGAACTATGGATTCCGTCTCTCCTCCCCGCTCGGCAAATACGCCGAGGGGGGAGAAAGTGACATGCACATTATTTCCGGCATGTACGCGCCGTGAATAATGAGTGTCTATGGGGCTGGCGAGCTACGGGCCCCCCGCCCCCCGGTGCACGGCTACCGCCGTAATTGCGGGGCGAATCCGTCCCCGCAATTACGTCGGCAATAAGCCTTAATCCAGAAATGTGAAGTACAGTAGAACATAGAAAATTGTCAAATTAAGTAGGGCAGGGATACTTTGACGCCATGTGCTTTTGATTGCCTGCAGTTCATTAACAAGTTGTATAAAGGTCTATTCACACTGCAACAACAAAATTACATTTTAATAAAGAATGATGAGCGCTGAGCAGCACAGGAACTGCTGAGTTGAGTTGTAATACAGAAATAGCTGAGCTTAGTTGAAATACAGTAACAGCTGAGCTGCAGTACAGGAACATCTGAGTTGCATTGCAGTACGGGAACAGCTGAACTGAGTTGTAGTACAGGAACAGCTGAGCTGAGTTGCAGTACAGGAATAGCTGAGCTGAGTTGCAGTACAGGAATAGTTGAGCTGAGTTGCAGTACTTGAACACCTGAGCTGAGCTGCAGTATAGGAAAAGCTGAGCTTAGTTGCAGTACAGTATCAGCTGAGCTTAGTTGTAATACAGGAACAGCTGAGCTGTGCTGCAGTACAGTAACAACTGAGGATCGCATAATTGCATAGAGTACAGAAGAACAGCTGAGCTTGAGCTGCAGTAATAGAAACAGCTCAGTACAGGAACTTGAGTTCAGTACAGGAACAGCTGAGCTGAGTTACAGTACAGAAACAGCTGAGTTGAGTTGCAGTAATAGAAAAGCTGAGCTGCAGTACAGGAAGAGCTGAGTAGAGTTGCAGTACAGGAACAGCTGAGTTGAGTTGCCATACAAGAAAGACAAAGACTCTTTGCAGCAGAATGACACACAAAGTCCCTTCCTTACAGAAGCACAACCTCCATATATTCTATGGCATTAGCAAGCAAGGTTGATTTATATCAGACACAGAGATAGTGATTCCAATAAAACATAACTTTGAGGGAGGATTCACACTTCAGCTTCTTAAATGCAGTTTTTGAAGCCAAAACCAGGAATGGATCATAATTTGAAGACACATATTAAGGAAAGTCTGATGTTTTTCAAATCCATTCTTGCTTTTGGCTTCATAAACTGCATCTAAAAAGCTCTACAAATATTATCATAGGAAAGCATATAGGTACATAAAAAAATAAAACCTGAAATCTTGTCTTCTGCTCTGTCCCTCCGCAGAGTAACCACCTTTATAAAGGCAACCCAATTATTACATTTTTGTCCCACTGAGGAGGCTAAGGTCATACTATGTTAAAACATGTCTGAGTTTTGATGTTAGGGTACGTTACAGAGTCACAAGGGTGAAGCTGGTGGGATCCACTCCTCTCTCATTCCAGGTTCTCATCCTGACACATAGGAGAGACTTGCAGTCAAAAGGGAGTGAATGGAGCACTTGCCTCTCTTGCATGCAGAACAGGAAGTGAAGAGAAGCTGGTCACTGAGGGCTCCAAAGCAGCAACAACAAGGGACTAAAGTTTCGTCTACACGGCAGAAGAGAAATACTGTCAGTTTCTGTTATAGAATACGACCGGTCAAGGGCATAGCTACAGGGGGTGCAGAGGTAGCAGTCGCTACCGGGCACTGTAGCCTGAGGGGGCCCCAAAAGCCCTTCTGCCACAGCATTGTAAATGGCACATGGTAGCTTAGGGGCCCCATTTCACTATTTGCACTAGGGCCCAGGAGCTGCAAGCTACGCCTCTACGACCATTATTTTCTGATCGGTTTTAGTTTTTTAACCGCATTTATTGCGCGGATTTTATGGTCAGTTTTCGGCTGTCCCACATAGAACAGTACTATAATCCTCCATTTTATACTGAATTATAGAACACTTTTAAAGCTTTTTGATAGGATTTCGGATTTGCTCAGCTCAGATTTTCTATTGAGGTCTATGGACACTGATTTACAGTCAGAATTTTTGCGGATTCTAAATACTGAATTTGCATAAAATCTGACTGTAAACCAGTGCTGTGTAGACGTAGCTTAAGGAGTGAGTACGACTTTTTTCTATTTTTCCTTGTCCTGGCCCCAATTAATCATAATAATGATCTGGACAACCCCTTCAAGAATTTGTCCTTTTAGCCACTATAAGGTTCCTCTGGATATACCTCTTTTTCTTAAAATTCTGAATTTCTGAATTTTTCCCAAGTAGGGTCAGGTGAGCTCCAGTTTTTTTCTGTGTAATATTAAATGCCATATGCAGGGGAAAATAGAAAAAGAAGCCATATTTACCTGCTTATTCCCCACCACTGCTGTTCTGTAGCATCCTACTGGAGAGGCCCATTGTGAAAAGACCATCAAGTCTTCCTCTCTAAGGTGGGTAGGAGTAACCTCTTTATAATATTTGCTAAAGAGGCCACCATGCACACAACTCCTACTATGAGTTGTACAAGATTAGAAAAATCTTCCTTCTTCCCTTCTTCCTAAGGGTATGTTAACACGACGTTTTGGATCCGTTTTTTGATCCGTTTTTCACTAGAAGAAAAACGCATTGAAAACTGGAACCAAACTGCATCACAAAAAATGTATAGAAAAATGCAGCAGCTGATGCTTTTTTGGATGCATTTTGCATGCGTTTTTTGGATCCGTTTTTCAATATATATACACAGGTTGCAGTTTGAAAAGGTAGAATCTTAAGTAATATACTTTACCCTTACATATGTATGTATGTAAGGGTATGTAATATACTAAATCCGCCCCTAGAGGTCTCATTTGATCTAAAGAACTGTTTGAACTTTAGTAACCTAATGACCTACATTTTCATTTAAGTTGTAGTGTAAGAGGATGCCTAATAGAGGGTGCTATAACTGAAAGTATTTTACATGTGTTTCCTACAAAGGCTAATAGAGGGCGCTATAGCTGGAAGCAGTTTACATGTGTTTCCTATGAAGTCTAATAAAGGGTGCTATAACTGAAAGCATTTTACATGTGTTTCCTACTAAGCCTAATCAAGGGTGCTATAACTGAAAGCATTTTACATGTGTTTCAGATGAAGCCCAATAGAGGGTGCTTCCATTATTTTACATGTGTTTAATCTTATAAACCGCTTTTTATATGTATTAAATTATATAAAAGCAGTTTTTTTAGTATAGAATGGGTGTTTATAGAAATTATAGAAGTTTTTAATAATAAATTTATAAATGTTTTAGATAAATAGTTTATTATAGAATGTTGAGTGGTTTTAGTACTATACTGAAACCATTCAACATTCTATAATATACGATTTATCTAAAACATTAATAAATTTATTAGTTAGAACTTATATAATTTCTATAAACACCCATTCTATATTAAAACTGCCTTATATAATTCAATAAATATAAAAAGCGATTTATAAGATTAAACACATGTAAAATAATGGAAGCACCCTCTATTGGGTTTCATCTGAAACACATGTAAAATGCTGGAAGCACCCTCTATTGGGTTATTAGGTTACTAAAGTTCAAACAGTTCTTCTAGATCAAATGAGACCTCTAGCGGCCGATTTAGTGTTTTACACTTCAAATTTGAATCCAATGTGTTTTTCAGATGCGCTTTTCGTATCAAAAGCGCATCCAAAATGTACCCAAAAGTATGTTGCGCTTTTGGATCCGTTTTTCGGGCTCCAAAAGCACACCCCATTGTCTCTTAGTAAGGGTGCTTTCACACGATGCATTTTTGGCACGTTTTTTGTGCAGGAAGGTACAGCAAATAACGTTGTAAATTGCAGCACAAAAATGCATAAAAAAGAATCGAGTGAACGCACCCTAAAACAATGCCCTACATTTCCATTGGTTGTGTCTGGTATTGTGGCTGAGGTCCAATGAGGTGAATGAGGCTCAGCTACTAAACAACATGCATTACATGTGAACCGGTTTTTTTTGTTCGTTCTATTGGTATATTATACGAACCCTGGGTACAGGGCTGTCTTCCCAGCACAATGGGCCCCTGGGCAGAGAGGTGTACTGGCCCCCCCCCCCCCTTCCTTCTCCCTCCCCACCCAAAAAAAAAAAAAAACTACTCAAAGAAACAAATATAAACATTACCAGCTCAGGTCACCATTAGGCCCCGTTCACACGGCTTATTCACGGCGGATTTGTGAGCCAGATTGCGCTCGCAAATCCGGCGGGAATAAGGGGCGGGCTGGGGGCGGGGCCGGAGCGTGGCGGGGGCTCCGCTCCCCGGCCCCATAGACTGTCATTATCTACGGCACGTACGCGCCGTAAATAATGTGCATGTCGCTTTCTCCCCCCGCGGCGGATTCGCCGAGCGGGGAGGAGCGACGGAATCTACTGTTCTCTATGAGAGCAGTGGATTACCGTAATTACTCCGACGGATTGGAGCCGTACTGCAGCGCAAATCCGGCGCGGAGTACGGCGCCAATCCATGGACAAATAAGCCGTGTGAACGAGGCCTTACATGACAGAGACCACAGCACTGATTGACTATAGAAGTAAAATAACCCCTGACACCATGGACTCACCGGAGGCGTCCTATCTGATCAGTCGTTCTCTGAATCGTTTTTTTTTCCCTTTTCCTCTCCTTCCGTCCAGACCACCATGATGACTTATCCCGGCCACAACTCGTCACTGCAGAATGTAACGCACAAACATCTTAGAATCCTCATTTTATCAGCACTTCGCTGCCGATTCCCACCTCTGTTATGGGCACCCTACATTTAGTAAGTAGGCAGTAATGTTGCCCACCATTAAGTAGGTCGGTATACAGGCCCACTGTAGGTAGATATGCTGCCCCCTGTAGGTAGGTTTATAGCCTCCCCCTGTAGATTTTAGGCCCCCTGTAATATCTCCCCCATAGATTGTAGGGTCCTCATGTATTATCCCCTTATAGATAGGGCCAGTAATTAGCCAGGCAGGGCCAGTAATTAGGGCAGGCAGGGCCATTATATAGCCAGGCAGGGCCAGTAATTAAGGCAGGCAGGGCCAGTAATTAGTGCAGTCAGGGCCGGTATATAGGCAGGCAGCGGCAGTATATAGGTAGGTAGAGCAGTATATAGGCAGGCAGGAGCAGTATATAGGCAGGAAGGGGCAGTATATAGGGAGGCAGGGCAGTATATAGGGAGGCAGGGGCAGTATATAGGCAGGCAGCGGCAGTATATAGGCAGGCAGGGGCAGTATATAGGCAGGAAGGGCAGTATATAGGCATGCAGGGGCAGTATATTGGCAGGCAGGGCTAGTAGTTTAAAAAAAATAAAATAAAAATCTTACTCACCTGATGTCCCTCCTCTTCTCCCTGTCCGGACACGGTGGCCGCTCACAGCAGAGTGCGGGGCCGCGGAGCTGGCGCTCGATGACGTCATCACATGGTGGCTTGCCCCACGGCCTCCTGGTAGCTAAACGGCCGGGAGCAGAAGATCCCGGCCGTTCTGCCTTGGCTGCTGCCTGCACCCGTGATGGCTGCATGGCTGGGTCTGTGACCCGGCCATGCAGCCGTGTGGCGAGGGGGGGGGGAAACAAGGGCCACAGACCGGCGCCGGTACTCGGGGCCCGCCAGGGGGAAACCCCAGCCTCCCCCGGTGACGCTCCAAGCCAGCGCTGTGGCCCGAATCACAGCTGCCACCGGGCAGAGCCTGGCTGTCGCTCCACTGGGCAGGGTAGGCGGCTGCCCGGGAAGGCCCTCTGAGCTTGTGAGGCTCTAGGGCAATGGCCTACCTTGCCCAATGGAAGAGACGGCCCTGCCTGTGTAAGCCCATGACCATGCTCAGCGAAATATATGACTGGTAATAATACTATTTGCACATTTGTAACACATAATTCTCAATTTACTCTGAAGACAGGAAAATAACACACATTTCATTTAATTTTCATCGTCATTTTCTATGGAGAGCAAGTCATTACTTTTAATTACATCCAGCGAACACTATACAATAAACAAATTAAAATTCGGCATTGCATTGAGGACGTCTATGCACATCCGAAAAAAAAGGCATTTAATCATTAAGTGACAAAAAGCAGAAGCAGGCAACACCTTCTCCCAATGCCCATATTATTGATGAATATATTTGTACTAGGCTGAAGCCTCTGCAGGATTTGAGCTTTTTATTGCCATGGAAAAAAAACCCATCAGTTTAATGCAGAGTAAGCTTTCCCATGTGTGTTCTGCAATAGCAAGCAATAAAAGTTTCAGCTAGCCATGCCTCAGCATACTTTACTTCTTTCAGACAATTTACCCTCAACTACAAATAACTAAAATGTGTTGTAATTATAGTTGTCACATGCACACAGGAGAGGTTTAATATATATTTCATTTTTTTATAGTAAAATTTACTCTTACATCTAAAACATAAAAGCAGTTTTCCTGTAGTTTGGTTTGTCTATGATTCATATTCTACCACTAGCTCATTCTCAGCCACTAGGAGCAGCATAATAGTGTAGCATAAAATGATATCACTAGATGGTGCGGTCATTGAGTAAAATCAATGACTCCTGGAGAGCAAGTAGGAGGGTGTCCACATTACTTCCCCTGGTTCATTCTTACAAATTATCTGATGCACTTTTTTTGCACTTTTGCTACATTATTGTGATCTATTTAACCAATTAAGGATATAACTACTTTCAGTAGGATTTTAGATGAGTTTCTTACTATATATTTTATTTTACTGAAAATATAGTAACATCTACTCTTAAATCTTATGTATAAAAGTAGATTGTCTGTATTTAGGCTTGTCTATGTTTCATATTCTACCACTAGATGGAGCTTCTCATTGATCCTGCTAAGCCAACAGGAGTAGCAAACAGTGTAGTAGATTATATCACTAGATGGTGCTATAATTGAGTAAAATCATATTTAAAGGGGTTGTTTCACTACAAGGATTGCTTTTTATGTTGAAGATCTTGCAAAAACAAGTCACTTTGCAATATGTGTCCATTAACAGTATCCTACCTATTCTGAGATATCCCCTCCTGTATGGGCTGCATCAGCTCCTCAGGTCGCTATAGCTACAGACCTATCCAATCTCTCCTGATAGGCTGCCAGCACTGGTTGCTATAGCTACAGACCTGGCTCCTGCTGCAGCCTTGTAGAAGCCAGCAAACACGCCCCTGAATTCAAAATGAAATCAAGAAAACAGGACTGAGGTAAGATGAATCAATGTAGTGAGACAACCCCTTTAACACAATATCAGCAGCAATCTATAAGCACTAAAATAAAAAACAGTCAAAGGAGACAAGAATTTGTTTTAAGAAAGCATTTCTGCTACTTTGGAATATATAAAAATGTTACGGTTCTTAGTGTACTTTTTTGATCAAAACTGTAAATGTCCACCTACCGACGGCAAGGTCACCTCAATTCAGGTGGGAACCTACGCTATAGGTTACCTCTCTTGGTGTCTCCACATTTCAGGGAGAGAAGATGCTAGCTATAACCTGATCTGATTAAGAAACCTGTGCAAATGGTTGGGGTGCAAAAAAACAAGATGGGAGCCAGCCTTCCCCCATACAAACAGTCCAAAAACAAAATATGGTCAGCACATCCATTTTGAAACATAAATGTATAGGTGCACGCTATACACAATACAATCTCAGCAGCCCTCTATAGGCACCCTAAGAACCTCATAATTTTCATATATTCCAAAGTAGCAGAAATGCTTTTTCAAAAAAATTCCTCTGTCCCCTTTGACTGTTTTAAGTGCTTGTAGAGTGCTGCTGATATTGTGTTGTGTTTGCATTGCTTTTGGCTGCCACACCAGCGTGCATCTATACATTTATTTTACAAAATGGATGTGCTGACCATATTTTGTTTTTGTAAAATCCAATTTGCCAGGGAGCAGGCAGGAGGTTGTTCACATGATTGTTTCCCTGGGTTATTTTTACAATCAAGGTGATGCTTCTTCACTTTTGCAGCATTATTGTGATTTGTTTCACCCCTAAAGGACACAGTTATTTTTCGAGATTATCTTTGTTTTTCAATCTCAACGTTCTAACAATCAGAACGTTTTATTTTTTTTTCATCGACATAGCGGAATGAATGCTGGACTATTAAAGTAACCAGATAATTTACTGTACAGCCAAAAACATTTTTGTAGAGTGAAATTGAAAAAAAAAGCCAAATTGCACAAATGTTGTATAAATGACTTGTTATCTTTATGCTGCAGGCTGGCAGGATACCAGATATATATAGTTTTAGTTATGTTTTTCACATTCCGTGATCTTGTCATAGGGAGGCTGATTGGGTGATGAAAGGGGTGTGCACCATTTTATAACTGCCTAGATGCCGCGGTTGCATAGACTGTGACATCTAAGAGGTTAAATGACCAGGATCTCCGATCCAGCCACTAACAGAGAGTGACAGCTGTAATAAACAGCCAACCTATGTTGGGTATGGAGAAAACTCAGTGTATGAGCCTACTTTATACCTTCCTAACACAATCAAGATAACAAAATCATAAACAATCAAACATACGGGGTAGGACAGTAAAGGGCTAAATGTATGCGCTTCATCTGCATACATTCTGCATGTGGACTTACATTCTAGTAGTATACTGTATATACAGCTATATATATGAAATAGCTAATTAGATGGATGGTTAGATATAGATAGAAAGATAAAAATACAGACAGACACATGATAGAGAGACATAGATTTAACATATCTTAGGTAGATAGATGAATAGCTGCATGGGTAAATAGATGTATAAATAGACAAACCAATGCATGAAAAGACAAGCAGACAGAAAAGATAGACATACAAATAGATAGCGATAGATAGATAGATAGATAGATAGATAGATAGATAACAGGACAGATAGGTAGACAGACCAACAGACAGACTAATTAATTAATAGGTGGATGAATATAGAAATAGACAGATCAGATAGATAGATAGATAGATAGATAGATAGATAGATAGATAGATAGATAGATAGATAGATTTAAAATAAAATTTAGAAAATAAAATATGTTTAAAAATAGAGTAATATAAATAATAATATTAGGGGATATTATAAGTAATAATATTATCTAGAAAAAGCTCACTTTAAAAGGATATCAGTAGGACTGTACATACCCCAGTAAGATTGTAAGCATGGTTACAATGTGTCTGTGTATGATATACTGTCCCTACCATCAATCACACATGGGGCAGGAATACAGGTTATTTGATTTGGTACATTATATATTCTGGGCGCATAGCTCCATACCTAGTCTGCAGCTCTCTGCTCGCCCTCAATAATTAATAACAAGTCTGAATTCAGTAAGAATACACTGGAGTCTATACATTCTACTGTCAAGTCTTTTGATGATAGAAGCCTTCCATTCATGTATTGAAAAATCTAAATTTTTAAAGAGGTCTCCATTGTTCCAATCATGAAATTTGTATTTCAGAATCTGAACTTGACCCATATCTTCTGGGGTCTAAAGAAAATCTTGCCTATCAGAGGTCATGAAGGTGTTAAGCCCCGTAGCTTCAGCTTGGCTCTCCAAAATTCAAAAGAAACAAAAATATCAAAGGGACTGGACAACGAGAACAAATGACCACTATATCCCTAAATATGTACCAGAATCGCAAGATAACAAAAAAGGAGTGTATAAAACTTAACATTTATTAAGAACATCTATAAAGATGAAAATGAGCATAACTAAATTGACAAAAAGAAGTATACAAAGTATCCAAATGGAAGGGAGGTCTCAGTAAAGTGAAGAAGGAGATTAACCCTATCAAATTACTATTTTGACTAGATCCCCTAATACCAAACCATGGGGTGTTCGCCCCAACAAGGGCGTCCCCGTACGGAACTTCACCCTTCCTCACCTTTCTAGGCAAAGTAGTGATCTAATAGGATTAATCCTCTTCTTCCCTCTCTCCAAAATTAAACTTAAGGATGACAAAATTTTGGGCCAAGGGGTTGTCCTACTTCAGACAGTAATGACATATCAGTAGGATATGATATCAATGTCTGATAGGTGCGGATCCCAGAGGTTGGACCCACACCAATCTCTATAACAAGCTCTGAAACGTCTCCTATATTGAACAGAGAGGTAGGTGGGCCTCTCCTTTTGAAATGACTGGGAGTTTCGAGTATAGCCATGTAGAACCGAAATAGCCTTCTTATTCTAGATAAGTGGGAGTCCTAATAGCCATATTTGAATAAGGCCTCTTTGTACCTGCATTGTAAATTTGGACAATGTGCTACTATGTTTTGTTCAATTTAACCCTTAAAATTTAATTAGTTTTTATGGTGTATTAGATGCAATACCACACACAACCTTTGGACAAGGGTGGCACTGTTTCTGGAAAAGACTCAAATCCATTTTGTTCAGATCCTAGAAAACCTTGGTGGAAAATAACAAATATGTACAGCCTAGTAAGCTAAATAAGGATAAATGGAAGCCCTTATCTTAAGGTACAGCTACACATGTATGTCATAATATTCAAAAAGTGACAGCACATAATTAAGTCTCTTGAGATTTAAAGGGGATTTATCGCTTCATCAGTTCGGCTGTTTTCTTGTAGCTTCATTTTCTCAGTTTCTCAAATCCAGGGGCGTTTCTTCCCCTCCCAGCTAGGTTCTTCTTCACTGAAGGGGGATGACATCATCCCCCCCTTCACTGTTCGTGCTCGCTCCCGAGTCAGTGTGTTTGTTTGAGATCAGTGGGAGGGGATAGTACACCCCCCTCTCTGTCTGAGTCCACATGTCACTGTGTCGTTCTTCTCCCTATGCATTCTTATTTTGTAAGAACTGTTTGTTTAGACTGAATGCAGGGTGTGCTATGTAGACAGTTTTCTATGAACTCAGAGCACTGATCTCTTCTCCTCTCACAGCTGAAGGTTTGTTACAGATCTGTCTCCTTTCTATGTTTACCCGCAGCAGCATTAGGCACCGAGCACAATTCTGCTGTTTTCTGATTATAGAAGCAGCTGCAGTGTTACTGTGCAGCTGCTGGCTGTGCAGAGTGAAATGTTGCCGGCCCCTTATTCTGAGTGAGAGAGGCAGGAATGCACGCTCCCGTGAATATGATCGGGGGACAGACAGAATGTAAATTAGTAGAGCCGGCAGCCAATGCAATGCAAGGAGGTGGAATCCGACCAGCACTGGGGAACAGTGTTTACAGAAAATGAAGATAAGGGAGACTGTGAAAACAAGACAGCTTTGCTAATGACATCCAATTGCAAAGTTGCTTGTTTTCACTGTCCCCTTATTCTGAAGACCATTTAATTAAATGATACATCCCCTTTAAATTTACACCATGTTTTTTTATTCTATGTGGGACTATATATAAAACAATGTTCAGTTTTCTGGCCACTTGGGCAATCACAATACCCTGATGCTTTCTGTTTTCTATAACTTGTTTATGAGCTTTGTTGTACACACTAGCTCTGGGTCAGCAGAGTCATCAACAGATGACAAATAATTGAATGAGAAGAAATCTTTATTGTATACCACCCAGCTTCAAAGGGGGATGCTTTTGTACTGCTGCAGGGATAGACAAGGCAGAATAGCAGCATTCCCCTATACAGAGCGATAAGACTCTATATGCAGCTCCCCTGTCACTCTCTAGTCGCTGGGGTAGGGAGTACACTCCATTACTTTCTGGAGACTGTAGCAGTCTATGACATTACTTTGTCCATTTTCTTACATTTATTGCAGCTGTCATAAGTGCAAGCACAGTACAGTAATACATGTATAGACAACACAGGAATGGCATTGCCCTGGAGGTAGCTTTCTCACTCTTTAACATACTTATAAGTAATTATTGAGATTAACATTAAATATTTGAGACACTTCCTTTAAGGGCCAGTGTAAAAATTCAGTCCACCGTGTCTACTATTGCACAGGAGACCTTAAATTAATTTTTGTGCTCGATTGTTCCAACCCAAATTTTGGGCAACCAGTTGGCATCCTGAGGAAAAATACAGTTAGGTCCATATATATTTGGACACTGATAAAAATTTTATTTTTTGTACCTGTTTACTGAAACATATTCAATATAGTTACAGTATATAATGGACATTCAGCTTTCATTTTAGCATATCCACATTAAAATTGGATTGAGGGTTTAGGAGTTTCCGCTCCTCAACATGTGCCACCATGTTTTTAAAGGGACCAAAATTAATTGGACAAATTATATAATTAAACTATAAAGAATCGGTATAAGCGGCCAGAAATATAAAAAACTAAGCATCTGGGATGTCCAAGTAACCTTTCTGCTTGGTTAAACAAATGTACGTGAACATCAAAAGATCAGATAAAAGATGAAATAATATATGTTACCACAAAAAACTGGGAAAACTTCTTGATTCATGTATAAGCCTAAGGTGGAAAATGCAGCGGCTACTGGTAAATTTCAAAAATAAAAATGCATAACGATAAAATTACATAGGCAGGTATAGGCAGTTTAATGTCCCCCATAGGCAGGTATAGGCAGTTTAATGTCCCCATAGGCAGGTATAGGCAGTTTAGTGTCCCCCATAGGCAGCTATAGGCAGGTATATGTCCCACATAGGCAGGTATAGGCAGTTTAATGTCCCCTATAGGCAGGTATAGACAGGTATATGTCCTCCATAGGAAGTAATAGACAGGTAAATGTCCCCAATAGGCAAGTAAAGTCAGGTATAGGCGGGCTCTTTGAAAAAATAAAAAATACAAGTACTCACCTCTCTCACCCACTGCTCTGAGGCGCTCCGTCTTCTTCCTGGCAGATGGGTGGTGATGTCATCAGGCCGTGCAGGCAGCGTCATGACATAGCATGCCGCCTGTGCCAGATACTCTGGAAGGCCGCAAGTCTGCTGGTGGCCTTCCGGAGTCCTCTGTGGAGCAGGGAGCACTTGCTCTCTGCTCTGCAATACTATCTGTATAGTGCTGTATGCGCTCCCAGAGCACGGGCATACAGCTGAAGAGATCGTCACCAGTGTCCAGGTCATGGTTGCACCCGGACGCCGACGGCTGACTCCTGGGAGTGCATACAGCTGGAGAGATCGCCGCCGGTGCCCGGGCCAGTGTAGGGCCCAGACACCAACGGCTGACTCGAGTGTCAGCTGTATGCGCTCCCAGAGGAGGCGCATACAGCTGAAGAGATCGCTGCCTGTATGCTGACGGCTGACGCGAGTATCAGCCGAGGAGGGCTTTTTCAGTTATACTCGGTTATATACGGTAATATAGTACACTGAGTACAGTGTGAATTAAGGCTGAAAACGCCGGGTGAATCAAGGCGCAGCCAAACCATTACAACCTCTGTGAAGACTTCCCATATTGCATGATTTAATGTGAAATATAACAAAAAATGTTTACGCCGACATATAGGGGAAAAAAATTGTATTGCAAGATAAGAAATTAGCACTGATATTTTTTATCTGATCTTTTCAAATAAAATAATTGTAAATAAAATGTTAATTTTTGATAGTTGGTTGAAAAACCTTAGTTGGCAATGACTGCTCGAAGACTTGAACTCATGGACATCACCAGACCCTGTGTTTCCTCCTTTTTAATGCTCTGCCAGGCCTTTACTGCAGCGGTTTTCAGTTGCTGTTTGTTTGTGGCCTTTCTGTCTGAGGTTTAGTATTTCTCAAGTGAAATTCATACTCAATTGGGCTGAAGTCAGGTGAGTGACTTGGCCATTCAAGAATATTCCATTTCTTTACTTTAATAAACTCCTGGGTTGCTTTGGCTTTATGTTTTGGGTCATTGTCCATCTGTATTATGAAATGCTGACCAAGCAGCTGGCTGCATTTGGTTGTATCTGAGCACATAGTATGTCTCTGAATACCTCAGAATTCATCTGGCTGCTTCTATCCTGTGTCACATCATTAATAAACACTAGTGACAGCAATGCATACCCAAGCCATCACACTGCCTCTGCCATGTTTTACAGATGATGTGGTATGCTTTGGAGCATGAGATGTACCACGTTTTTGCCATACTTTTTTCTTTCCATCATTCTGGTAGAGGTTGATCTTGGTTTCCTTTGTCCAAAGAATGTTTTCAGAACTGTGCTGGCTTTTTTTTAATGTTTTTTTTTTTTTAGCAAAGTCCAATCTAGCCTTTTTATTCTTGTGGTTTATAAGTAGCTTGCACCATGCAATGAACCCTCTGTATTTACTTTCGTGCATTCTTCTCTTTATATAGATTTGGATATTAATATTCCTACATCCTGGAGAGTATTCAGAGACATACTGTGTGCTCAAATCCAGCCAAATGCAGCCAAACTGATTGGTCGACGTGGGATGTTGGACAATGACCAAAAACATAAAGGCAAAGCAACCCGGAGTTTATTAAAGGGGTTTTGCCAAGAAGTGATTTCCTTACCTAACCGGCTGACACAATACTCTTCAGGCTTGAAAAAAGCGGCCATGAGTTACTGTGTTTAAAAAAAAAAGATCCACCTCCATGATGTCATCGTACCACCTCCCATACATGCTTCCGAGGCTGATATTCAGTCTCTGTAGTTGAGCAAACATGTTTGGCTAAACCACAGAGAATAACTGTATTGTGCACAAGCTATACGGGTTTTGTGTTCTTCCTCTTATCTGCTCAGGAGAAAAGATAAGATTCGTGTCATGATCATGCCCAGCAGACCCCCGCTTTGGGCTCTGGTCGTCGGCCACGGCCGGTGCGGCGAAAACCATGGTTTTTTACCTGATGCCTTGTAGTTGTTTTACCAGTGTGAACTAGGGCTAATTCTCTGTGTGCTTAATTGTTTCCTGGATAACTCCCGTGGCCAGGAACCTTCCAGCACACTCTTAGTTAACCTGGTTCCTTTTGAGTGACCGCTCTGATCTCCTATCCGGTCTTGTGTTCTCTTTCTCTGTTCCCTATTTAGAGGATTCATTTCCCTTTCTGCCTTGCCTGCTAGATGGTCTGTTCGCTGCTTATAGTTCACCTCTTTTTCCTTATTGACTCTCTGTTTTACTCTGACCTTAGCTTGGATTCTTTGTCTCATGTTTTTGTACTGCGCTGCCCGTGTGTTAACTTGGCCTGCCCGACTACGCTTGCTTGTTCTGTGTTTGTTTGTCTCTGTCTGTGTTTTCACTTGGCTGAGGGCAGTTATCAGTCATCTGGTTGGGGCTGACCTATTAAGAAGTCGGGTTCCCCAAAAGGCAGGGACAGAGGCTGGGACCAGTGTCAGGGCCTCACTTGTCTGTTTCTCTGTGTGTGTCCCTGACAATCCGAGCAGGCAGCCTTCAGTTACTGCTGCAGGGGGAGGAGGGTAGGAGAGACAGAATCGCTGTAATGTAATTATAAAAAGTAAAAAATACAGGGAAATGACTGCTGCAGGGAGGAGGCAGAAGGGCTGAACAAGGAGCTGACTGATAATTACATTACAACCAGCGGACACAGGCTGTGACACAGAGCAGAGCTAGTGCTCTGTGTCACAGTGCCCAGTAGCACTGCTTTGTTCTCCCCCTCCCTTCAAAGCTCGTTCATGTGCCCTGCCATTAGATAAGAAGTGCAAACAACGCAAGCATGGTCAGACTAGTCGTAGTTAATGTAAACAGTCAGGAAACTAAGGGGGACTAAGCAAGGCTGCAGCTCTCACAGGCTACACTTTTTTTAATCACATATATTTAGGAAAGTGGTTAAATACCCATTTTGGAGGATCCCACGTCAACATTAGATCGTGGCAAAAAAGTGGAATATTCTTGAATGGCCAAGTCAGTCACCTGATCTCCACCCAATTGAGCAACCTTTCACTTGTTAAAGACTAACTTCAGACATAAAGACCCACAAACAAACAGCAACTGAAAACCGCTGCAGTAAAGGCCTGGCAGAGCATTACAAAGAAGAAAACACAATGTCTGGTGATGTCCATGAGTTCAAGACTTCAGGCAGTCATTTCAACCAAGTATTAGAAATTAACATTTTATTTACAATTATTTAATTTGTCCAATTACTTTTGGTCCCTTTAAAACAAGGTGGTACATGTTAATGAGCTGAAACTTAATGTGGATACCCCCAAATGAAAGCTGCAAGTCTGAACTCTATGTCCATGTCTATTATATCACTATAACTTGAATATGTTTCAGTAAACAGGTACAAAAAACAAAGTTTGTGTTAGTGTTCAAATATTTATGGACCTAACTGTAGGTGAATAATCATATAACGTACTTCCTTTTTCTGTCTGACTGCAAGGCTCCTGGTTGGTGGCTCTATTTCCCACCAGCTGCCAAATGATTACAAAGCAAATTGTATGGACCTGAATCCCAAGGGTAACACTACTAGTGAAAAAAAGTGAACTCCTCACTTTCAAAATAATTGCATAGAATGGGCTATCTTATCCATTACTATATTTACTATTTTGCCATAGGCAAACTTAAACTCTATCAGTTCTCTATCTATTAAACACTAAAACGTAACTTTTATTATATCTAACTCTTAACCTCTATACACACTATTTAAAAACCTGATCTCTATCCTCATCATTTAACCCTTTTTGCTTCTGAAAGAGGGAATAACTCCCTTTCTATCATCAAGTCTGGTGGAAACCCCCACCTATTAACAGAGGCCTTATATCTATAGCAAAGTACTAGCTTCAGTAAGGGATCCCAAGCCCAAACTACTTGGGCAGTCGTACCTAATCTCATAGACACAGAACAAATAAGGCCCCCTTGTGACACCGTCTGCAGCAGGTACAAATTGTAGACAGAGGTGGGGAGATTTACAATTTAAAACGTCATGCCTGACCTCACCGACATGTTTCGCCACTAACCTGGCTTTATCAAAGGCGTAGAGGTCCGATCACATGTGGGCTGAGCTCACTTCCTGTTATATCATGTTAGGTAAAACCCCATTCAGGGTGCTCCTCACCAATTAGCCATCAGAGAATCCACATAAAGCCCACTCCCCCTTCCGCGCGCGCACCACTCATAACATGTCCTGCTAAAGCTGCCACCATGCTCTCATGAGCCAACAACCTTCAGTCAAATTCGTCATCTCCATAACGGCTTGCGCCCCCATCTTACCGTACTGGCCCCGTGCCAATGCACTGCACAACAAACACCTCAGCCCTGGCTGTGATGGGGGTTCCATCTCACTTCTCTCAATTATTGCAACTGCGTGCCTCACCTAGAGTGAACTTAAGCAGACTAGGTATCACATTACACCCGCACACTGCCATCTTTATCAATTCCCATAAGCCCCTTCTCTTCAATATCTAATATGCATATCATTGGAATATAAACTCCACTGTACAATAGACCCTGTCATATTATCTTCCCAAAAAAGCTCTTCTCCTATGTATGTAATATGCAATTCATTCCAATAGAGCTGCAGGCCCCAATAAATACATTTCCACTGCATTGTATAGTATTGTCGCAAGACTATATCATAAACTACTTCTCTTTCACATGTAAAATTCATACTCAAATTTAATAATACTGTAGGGTCTATGGCTAGCCCTACCCCGCCTCCCACAGTCTGACCTCACAAGTTCCCATTGAAGATTCTCTCCTACGCTCACAGCTAGCCATTCAATCCACCATATCACAATGGGAGCATGTAAGAACTCCAGTATCCTCAAATGCCAAACCCCATCCAGCTGCCCATCCGCCTCGCACTAGACCAGCGCCGCAACAGAAAAAATATCTACATACATGAGTCATACATGAATATCCCTTGCAAAAGCAAATTTTGA
>JAODAL010042253.1:0-35018 GCA_025379985.1 Phyllomedusa bahiana | reverse complement strand
TTTGATTTTTTCGTACGATACACGGAATTTTGGCAACAAAAAACCCTGTGCTGACTACAAAAATTGCTGGTTTGTAATTTAATTGCAAAGTGGTATTATCAACAGTCACAGGTGTAATGGGTAAAAATAAAAACACCTATCTGAAATGTATACTGATAATAAAAGTGAGTTTTGCAGCTAACAAAGAAAACCTGCATTACTAGAAATTGTTTTTATCCAATATAAGTTCGGGCGGCCCAATAATCCAGAAATTTTTCAATAGCAAAACTGTTAATAATAAAGATATTCCACTACAATGTCTACACCAATCTTGGTGAACTTTATCCAGTGTTCTTTATAGATAGAGCTTGTCTGTGTTCGCCCGCGGGGGCCCCCACCCCCCCCCCCCCCCCGCTCCCCCCGCCGTGGAATTTCAGCGTAGATGCTGCTTTAAAAAATTCTCTAGCTAACTACATAAAATGTTCAAATCTCTAATCTAACTAAATTGGAAGGATCACAGCTAATAGTAGAGGTTTTCTCGTGCAGAAATAGACTAATTTCGCTGAGCTGTTTGGCCACAGGCAGGAGCGCAGGTCCTATCCCTATGAGACCCTAAAGAGACACTGAGGCTAAAAACAGGAAACGCTGTTCTATGAAAAAACGAGGTCATGTGTTTTTCCACCCAAATCGCAACCATACACATCCCAGTCATGACGTCGCACACACATCTCATCCTGCTCTATTCTATAATCTGATTTGCTGGCCGCCAAAATTACAGGAAGCGCCGAAAAAGGCGCGATCTTAATAGATGATGCACAGATTTTAACCTTAATTATCGCATGATCTGGAAATTTCGATCACCATAAAAACCTTGCTGATTTCAACTTTGTCGATAAAAATCGCTCAACACTAGTGATTGGTTGTCTTCTGCTTCACCTCTAGGGCCCTGATACATTTGGTGTACATTATTGTATTAGAGTTTGGGCCACCAGAGGAGTATCTACTATTTCAGTTTAATTCTTGTCATAAATACTATATACTGAGTTAGGGAATATGCACTAGGCAGAACTACTTGGAACAGAGCTGTATGCCTCCATGTACTCTCACAGAGACTCTCTGTCTTCATGTATACAAAGATGGTTTCCTCTAAAAGTCCAAGACTAAACAACACATTTTAAAGAAATTTGGTTAAAAATACTTCCTGGCATGACTTGCATTCTTTTTATTATTACGCTTATCTCCAAGTATTGGCTGTTTGCTGAGTTCCAGCTATTGAGTGAAACTAAGTAAGGCGTCAACCCGAGTCTGATTCAATCACATTCCTCACAAGGAACTATTTTAATTAACCGGAGCAGACGGACGTTTATTTCATGGATGTAAAACAGTCACAATGTTGTTCTAAAAACCTGTAATAAAGTGTATGGCTGGGTCTACACAGCATAGGAAAAATCAAAACTCCAGTATTTTAACTTCGCTACACCGCGGTTTATGACGCAGGTTTGCACTAAGAAAATGCAGTAGATTTTTCAGATTTCCCACCAGCCTAGTATATTGGGGCTACGAGAATCATACGGCGGATGATAGAACATGTTCTATCTTCCTCTGTATGGACGGTGGTTTACAAAACCCACATTAGAAAATCTGTGCTATGTTAACTACCGGATGGATTTTCTGTTGTGGTCTACACAGCAAGTTGTATCAGAGATACAGAGAGACTGGAAGAGTCACAGAAAGGCAAAGAAGTGGAGTCCATTGGCTCATCACACACTGATGACCGTTTCATTGTAACCAATGCCCTTTGTATCCGGATAATGAATGTCACACAACTCCAGGCATGTTTAAGGTGGGTGAGAGGCACCATTCACAACCATTTACATCAGCGTGGTCTGCGTGCTAGACGACCATACAATGAAGTGGTCATCAGTGTGTGATGAAGCCAAAGAACATCCACTTCTTTGCCTTTCTGTGACTCTTCCAGTCTCTCTGTATCTCTGTTGCAACCTGCTGATGACACTCTAAGCTCGGTGGCCACTTCCATCAGAGCATCCTGCTTGTCGCCTCGCAATGGTGAGGTAGGGTCGATCAATTGTAAGGTGTTGTCTTGATCTCATTTAGTGCATTTAAAAAAAATTTCAAGAAATATTATGTTCATCCTGAACAAAAGACAAATATCCCTAAGTTTTTGCAAGTAGTTTATGTTCAGTAAAAAGGGCAAACATAGCCCAATCTGGACTACGTTTGCCTTATGAAACTCTATGGTCCCGTCCTGGCACCGCCGCGGTATCTGTCGGGATACATTTCTCACAGCACAAACGCTTTGTGAATGGGGCCTAACAGCAAGTCTGCCCACCCCAATGGCCCCAGTCCCTGAGAGGTATTGTGGCTAGGAGTGGGGGCATTGTGACTGGCACTGTGCAGCATTTTGGCTACCAATTTGGCATTGGAGAACATTGTAGCCAACAGTGGAGGACATTGTAGTAGTGGCTGCATGGGAGGCAGACTTCAGCTGGCACTGTATTTGGCTACTATGGCTAGTAATGTATTAGAAACCTCATCATCATTTATTTAGGAAGGGAAGATCTCTCCTTAAGGAGAGCCCCGAACGAACGGCTTGTAGAGTTTGTTTTGCCTTTTTGCCCTCTACTTAGCATCTGCATATCTTCAAGCCGTTCGTTCGGTGCTCTCCTTAAGGAGAGATCTTCCCTTACTGAGCTACTCGATGCCTCCCACACAGCCAGCCAGTATCTTCTCTACTCTGCACTGAAGAGGGACAAAAATCCCGAAACAGCTGGCTGCAGATGAGAGATTCTGGCTTGGCTAAAATCCTGTTTGCTTTCTCAAGACTCGGTGGGTCAAAAGCACATTGAGGATTTGTTACATCCTATAGAGGGCGCTGTGGGCTTCTCAGCCCCTTTCCCATAATGCCTTGTGACATCATTTATTTAGTGATATTATCATGGAAGTTCTCATTTACTTTTAATATTTCAATCATTTAAAAAAGTGCTACCTTCTTCCTTCTACAATTGTATAGTGTTGTGGATGGGAACAAAGGTTCTGTATGTGTGATCCTTTGTGTCTCCATTTTAATGTATTAGTTAGTATAACACCATGTGTGCCTTTTATATTATAGCACGTAAAAGCTGCCTGTATATCCATACACTCTCTAACGTGTTAACAAAATGGCCGACACATAATGTGCTTGGAGAGATAACCACCGTATAATCCAAGATGGCGCCACCTCTGAGGTTACGCCCTGACTTATAGGGAGTATGCCCCAGTCAAGGATGCAACCAATAGCGACTAACAGCTCTGCCCCTGTGATGCTTTCTTATCTTGCTAACCTTCAAAAGTATAAAAAAAACTACCATTTTGAGAATAAAGACAAAGTGTATTCACAGCAACGAGGTATGTTGTGATTTTCTCTCTCGGTGCACCTTTATCATCCTAAGGTAATTGGGAGACCCCACAAGGATGTAGAGCCCCTTTGAGGTTCCGTCCATATCAATAGCATATTACTGATTGAAAGAACAAGTGTTCAACTGTGGTCTAACTCAAGTTATAAATGTCTTAGGCTATGTCTGCACGGCCCTGGTTTATGGTTGGATTTTCGGCAGATTCAGAATTTAGAATCCAATGAAAATCCGACCACAAACCAGGGCCGTGCAAACATAGCCTAAGACATTTATAACTTCAGTATATAGGGTTGTGTCCAATGCAGAAACTGTATATGTTTGGAAAATAGGGCAAATCTAGTCTCTATGTTCACTTCAAAAGCGAGCTGTAGCTCACCTTCATTAGCAAACTTAGATGCATCTGTGCCGCTTGTTCCACTTGTTTGCAGTGTCCATGTACTCCCGTCTGCACGGATCGCAATCGTCCACGACCTCAGGACTTAGCATATAAGCATAAAGGAAAAGCAAATAGTTTCAAACGATCCAGCATAAGTACAAAAACGGACTTACTTTATTAAGACGAAAATTACAGAGGCTAAAAACATGGCGTCATCAGACGTGGCTGATGACGCCATGTTTTTACCCTCTGTACCTTTCGTCATCAGACGTGGCTGATGACGCCATGTTTTTACCCTCTGTACCTTTCGTCATCAGACGTGGCTGATGACGCCATGTTTTTACCCTCTGTACCTTTCGTCATCAGACGTTTGGGTGATGACGCCATGTTTTTACCCTCTGTACCTTTCGCCATCAGACGTGGCTGATGACGCCATGTTTTTACCCTCTGTACCTTTCGTCATCAGACGTGGCTGATGACGCCATGTTTATACCCTCTGTACCTTTCGTCATCAGACGTGGCTGATGACGCCATGTTTTTACCCTCTGTACCTTCGTCATCAGACGTGGCTGATGACGCCATGTTTTTACCCTCTGTACCTTTCGTCATCAGACGTGGCTGATGACGCCATGTTTTTACCCTCTGTACCTTTCGCCATCAGACGTGGCTGATGACGCCATGTTTTTACCCTCTGTACCTTTCGTCATCAGACGTGGCTGATGACGCCATGTTTATACCCGCTGTACCTTGCGTCATCAACGTGGCTGATGACGCCATGTTTTTACCCTCTGTACCTTTCGCCATCAGACGTGGCTGATGACGCCATGTTTTTACCCTCTGTACCTTTCGTCATCAGACGTGGCTGATGACGCCATGTTTTTACCCTCTGTACCTTTCGTCTCAATAAAGTAAGTCCGTTTTTGTACTTATGATGGATCGTTTGAAGCTACTTGCTTTTCCTTTATATTTATATACTAAGTCCTGAGGTCGTGGACGATTGCTCTATAGAACTCTATGGCCCTGTCACGGCTCTGTCAGTGTCCTTCCCTCTCCCCTTCTCTTCTCTATTGTGTGCAGCCTGCAATGCTTTGCCACAGAGGACATGATCTGCAATAAATGATGTCTGCAGACTGAGAGATGAGGCTGCAGTGCAATCTCTACTATACAATATCTATCCAATTCTCATGTTCTGATGTCGGAAGTTACATACATGCACTACAGAATACTTTCCATTGTATCTATTGTACTAGGATCACCAGTAACAGTACTTAACGCACTTTAAGTATCCAGACGACACAACCAACTATGATTATCTCAGCTAAATCCTAATCCGTGAAGATAACTCATTAATGAATTGCCTGGAACAATCGGGTTCATATCAGATCTCTGCTCATTTGTTTTATGTAGTAAAGGATAAGCTGGCCCTTAGGCTGTGTCTACACAGCACAGGTTTTTCATCAGATTTTTGGTGTGTTTTTGTTTTTTGAACCCTCTGAAAATCTGTGAAGTTTTTTCATAGACTTAAATACAAAAAAATGACCTGTAGTCTACACAGGTCTTTTTTTTCTGGTCGGATTTCAAAGCTGGGGGTTTTAGTAACATGTAAAAATCTGTCGGAAACACGCATTAAAGGGGTTGTCTCACTACATCAATCCATCTTACCTCCTGTTTTCACTTTGAATTCAGCGGTGTGTTTACTGTCCTCTACTAGGCTGCAGCAGAAGCCAGGTCTGTAGCTATAGCAACCAGCGCTGGCAGCCTATCAGGAGAGATCAAACAGGTCTGTAGCTATAACGACTAGTGCTGGCAGCCTATCAGGAGAGATCAAACAGGTCTGTAGTTATTGCAACCAGTGCTGGCAGCCGATCAGGAGAGATCAAACAGGTCTGTAGCTATAGCGACCAGTGCTGGCAGCCTATCAGGAGAGATCAAACAGGTCTGTAGCTATAGCGACCAGTGCTGGCAGCCTATCAGGAGAGAGTAGAACAGGTCTGTAGCTATGGCAACCAGTGCTGCAGGCAGCCTATCAGGAGAGATCAAACAGGTCTGTAGCTATAGCGACCAGTGCTGGCAGCCTATCAGGAGAGATCAAACAGGTCTGTAGCTATAGCGACCAGTGCTGGCAGCCTATGAGGAGAGATCAAACAGGTCTGTAGCTATAGCGACCAGTGCTGGCAGCCTATCAGGAGAGAGAGAACAGGTCTGTAGCTATAGCAACCAGTGCTGGCAGCCTATCAGGAGAGATCAAACAGGTCTGTAGCTATAGCGACCAGTGCTGGCAGCCTATCAGGAGAGAGAGAACAGGTCTGTAGCTATGGCAACCAGTGCTGGCAGCCTATCAGGAGAGATTAAACAGGTCTGTAGCTATAGCAACCAGCGCTGGCAGCCTATCAGGAAAGATAGAACAGGTCTGTAGCTATAGCGACCTGAGGAACTGATGCAGCCCATACAAGAGGGGATATCTAGGAATAGGTAGGACACTGTTAATGGACATATATTGCAAAGTGACTTGTTTTTGCGAGATCTTTAACATAAAAAGCAATCCTTGTAGTGAGACAACCCCTTTAAATGTACTCTTGAAGTCTATGGCTTTGTCTACATCGTGCAGGTTTTTCTGTCAGATTTTCGGTGGTTTTTAGATTTTAGAAACCGCTGAAAATCTGACGGAGAGCTTTTCACAGAGACTGCCTGAAAAACTGTGCAAAAACCACGCCAAAAACCTCAACTAAAAAACAACCAAAAAAATTGTTAGAGACCCAGCTGCATTGGTCAAAAAACTGACAAAATACTCAGGTTCAAAGTGGATTTTAGGTTTTGGTTTTCTATGAGTTTTTTGGCCTATGCTGTGTGGCCCTAGCCTAAAATGTAGAAAAAACTAAAATCTCCAAAGTATAGACATAGGATATCCTTGTATATACAAACCAGACATTTCTAGGTAATCATGTAGGACTACAGGAACGCCTAACTGCCTGGGATATGTATACAAGGAATATAATGTCGGTTCTACGCAGCCTGGTTTAAGTACTGTCGGAAATCCAACAGTATTAACTTCACCACACAATGTTTTTTGGCGCGGGTTTGCGCTAAAACCACGGGCAGTTTTCGGATTTCCTGATGGCCTAGTACATTGGGGCTATGGGAATCCAACGGAAATTCAGCGGAAGATAGAAAACCCACAGTAGAAAATCTGTGTTGTGTAGACTACAGGTCGGATTTTCTATTGTGGTCTACACAACGCTAGTTACAGTCAGATTTTCTCCGGATTTTAAATGCTGAATTTGCCGAAAATCCGAGCATAAACCAGTGCAGTGTAGGAAACAAATGTATGTATGTTGTAGGCTCACCCTTCATTTGTTACTGTATAAAGTAGTGCTGGGTTGGATCTGTTCTTCTCCGTCCATACGACTCGGATCCCCGCTGGCTATTGCAGTGTAGACAAACAGCTTGCTCACAGCTGAGAACAAGAGCCTCTACGGCTTGAAACGCGTAAGCGTTCGTGGAATGTTATTTGTTACCTGATTCCATACTTTATGCTTCTGTTTTTTGGATTCTACAATAAAGAATACATGGTTTTACCGTAATCTTTGAAGCGCTTGCTCATTGGATATTGAAAGCAAGCTGTCAGTGCTATGTAGACAGAGCTTAAAGGGGTTTTGCTATGATCTCATTTCATACCTCCTGCATCCAGCTCTTCAATTCTGTGTGCTCAGAAGGAGGTGTGTGTGATTTGTTTGAATTGCTTATCATGTGACCCTGCAGGATGACATCACCAGGCCTTTCCTCTCTCTAGTCAAAGAAAGCTCTGTTTATGTAAAGAGCTGTGAGTAGCTACATTTTAGCTCAGAGGTAAAACTTTTGCCTCCAGGCACAAGGGTCCTCGGTTGAAATCCCTGCAGGAACCAAACCTGTGGATTTTATTTCTCGTTATCAATGCACAGACCTCATAGAGGTTACTTTTTAAATTTACTTGCACTGTTTGACTAATTACTAAGGAGACAGAGGACAGGAGTAGAATGACAGCAACTGGGGTTGAACACTCAGTAGCTGCCTGAGAGGAGAGGTGATGTCTGAGCATGTGTGACCAGGACTGAGAAGCTCTCAGCCCTAGTCGTATCCCCTGGAGACGAGCTGAAAGCAATGGATCACTAAGGGAGCAGCTAAAACAAAAACTGTCCAGAATTTTTAATAATGATGAATGGTGAAAATGTTTATTATTTAATTTACAAACTTCCCACGTCTATTTTACTTCGTGGCAAAACCCCTTTAAGACATAGAAGCTGTCAACAGACAGATTTTCCCCATATTTTTCTCAACTGCAAATGTCACTAAGGTTTGTCTTTGCATATAGATGTGCTACGTTGTCTATGTTATTATTTTTTCTTTTATTGATGTATACAGCATATACACCGCATACTTATAACAAGAATCAAATGACACAAAATGAATACATTCCATGGAGAAATTACTAATTCATATTAGACTAACAAGTCTTTGAGGTACTAAAAATGCTGTTCTCATGATTTTAGGACTATCCCCTCCTTCTCAACATAGCAGAAACAAAAAATGGCAGCAAGTGTGCTGAGAATGGACGTAGCAAACGTCAGAATTGTGACTAGTATTCATAGTCCCAATAAGTAATTAATTATAAACATTTAACATTTCAATTTTCCTTTTGTTAACTTTAAACTATCAAGCAATAAAGTTAATTGTCAAAAAGTATCAGAATTTTCATTTTCCACCTTAAATTCCATTTACTATAGGTGCTCTTTCTACTATTAGTACATTAGTCCTCTTTTGGGTATCAGAACCTTCTGCCATACTCCCCATCAAACATGTACAGTGCATTGCAGAGGCATTCATACCCTAGATCTATTCTTCATTTTTAAACGTTTCAGCAACAAACTTAAATGTATTTTATTGATGTTTTATGTGATAGAGCAACACAAAGTGGCAAGTATTTGTGAAGTAGAAAGAAACGGATACGGGGTTTTCCAAATGTTTGCAAATTAAAAAAATGAAAAGTGTGGCGTCCATATGTATTCAGACCCCATATTTTGATAACCCTAAATAAAATCCAATGTGACTTGTGGGCTTTTGAAGTCCCAGAATTAGTAAATAGAGTACGTGTATGTAATTTATTCTCAGACTAAATAACCATTTTGTGAAGCCCGTAGAGGGGTGTTAGAGACCATTTATGAACGAAGCGCGTCATGAACACCAAGGAACACATCAGAAAGCTCCGGGATAAAGTTGTGGCAATCCTTATTGGCGGATAAGGTTTAAAAAAAAAAAAAAAAAAAATAGCCCAAGCTCTGAACATCTTGCACAGCACTGTTCAATCCATCATATGTAAATGGAAGAAGTATGGCACAACTGCTAACCTACCAAGACATGGCCGTCCACCTAAACCAACAGCCCAGACAAGGAGAGCACTAAATAAAGAAGCTGCCAGGGTCACGCAGCAGAGATCAGGGCCGTCTCTTCCATTGGGCAGGGTAGGCGGTTGCCCGGGGGTCCCACAAGCTCAGGGGGCCCTCTTGGGCAGCTGCCTGCCCTGCCCAGTGAAACGGCAGCCCCTGTGGTGGGTCAGGGCAGCGCGTCGGTCTAAAGGAGGCCGCAAGACCCACTGCGTCTTTAAGTGGAGCAGGAGGCGATGTCATCCTCCAGCCATGCCTATTTCTGGTTTATGGGGATGCCAATATTGGACTTAAATAGATGCTATTGTATTCATGTTCTATATTTTGAGGTATCTGGCTAATATATCAGTCAGGCGTTTTACACTTTATAAGGTCGCTTTGGTTTTTCCTTTATAGACCTTTTTGCTTATTATAAATTCATTCTTTATATTTTGGTTCTTTGGTCCAATCATTAATTATGTGCCTTATAATTGGTAGGATCTTTTTGGGTTATTATTTGTGCATTGCCCTGCATGTCTTGTATTATATTGTCTCTATCCACTTTTCAGGAATCTGGCTGTTTTTGTTCCCTGTAACCCATCAGGGAACATTGTTTATTCATAGCAAAATCTTTAATCCTTTTTGTGGCTCAAGTGTTGACATAAAGATTATTGTCTATTTTCCATCGGGCTTTGTGTCCTTTTTCTTGAAGTGTACCTGGTTTCTCTACTTCCATGTCGCTAGTTCTGTGATCTTACAAAGTGTTCTGCATCTGGTTACTAATAATCTGCAGGCATTGTATGTCCTAGGGGGTAAAAAACTGGGAGAATCTCTTGTTGAGAAGGATCTGAGTGACTTGTAGATCATAGATTAAACAGCATACAATGTCAATAAGCTGCATATAAGGCCAGCAGGATATTTGCCTGTATTAAAAGCGGCATGCTCTCACGGGACGGGGATATAATCTTGACACTGTATAAAGCATTGGTGTGGCCTAATTTGGAATATGCTACTTAGTTCTGGGCTCCAGTTTATAGAAAGGATATAATGGAGCTTGAGAAAGTGCCAAGACGAGCAACCAAACTAACAAGGGGAATAGAGCAGTTATGAGGTTAAAAGAATTAAACTTATTTAGTTTTAAGAAAAGATGGCTCCGAGGGGACATGATTAATTTCTAGAAGTATATAAATGGACCTTACAAAAAGTATGGGGAAAAGCTATTTCATGTAAAACCCCCTCAAAAGACAAAGGGACATTTCCTTTGTCTGGAGAAAAATGATTCAGGCTCCAGAGGAACTAAGCGTTCTTCACTGTGTGAACTGTGGAATAGCCGTCACAGGAATAGATGAGAGTTTCAAAGAAGGCTTAGATAACCACTTACTACAAAATATTCGGATGTATGTAGCCATATAAAATGTCTGGATCCATTGTCTAATGGCAGCTTTGGGATCTGGAAACAAATCTTCCTTAGGTCATATTGGTTCTTGTCTTGTGCATTCCAAAGTCTTCATCAGTAGGGTTAAAAAGTTCCATCTCCCCCTCCCTTCATCCATATCTTTCCCCACCTTGGTTGAACTTGATGGACATATGTCTTTTCCTCTCTTCATCTGCATCTTTCCCCACCTTGGTTGAACTTGATGGACACAAGTCTTTTCTTCTCTTCATCCACATCTTTCCCCACCTTGGTTGAACTTGATGGACACATATCTTTTCCTCTCTTCATCCACATGTTTCCCCACCTTGGTTGAACTTGATGGACACATCTTTTCCTCTCTTCATCCACATGTTTCCCCACCGTGGTTGAAGTTGATGGACATATGTCTTTTCCTCTCTTCATCCACGTGTTTCCCCACCTTGGTTGAACTTGATGGACATATGTCTTTTCCTCTCTTCATCCACATGTTTCCCCACCTTGGTTGAACTTGATGGACACATATCTTTTCCTCTCTTCAACCACATCTTTCCCCACCTTGGTTGAACTTGATGGACACATGTCTTTTCTTCTCTTCATCCACAGCTTTTCCTGTCTTCATCCACAGCTTTCCCCACCTTGCTTGAACTTGGACACTTCTTTCCCCACCTTGGTTGAATTTGATGGACACATGTCTTTTCTTCTCCTCAACCACATCTTTCCTCACCTTGGTTGAACTTGATGGACACATGTCTTTTTTCAACCGTACTAACTATATAACTATGTCACCATGTAACACTGGCTTTCCTGCTGCATGAAGTTATAATGTTCTTATATTTCCCCAAAACCAGACAATATTAATAGAGATTAAGAAAATCTTCAATCATTTCCCAGGATTTGTGCTGTTAGAGCGTGAGCCTAACACTGCACCTGGAGCCACAACTAAACAACTCATTAACTCTTTATTCACTTATCTTGACTCCTCCATATCTAAATAGTTCCCACCCACAGCCCATGACAAAGTTTCATTTGCAGCTAAAACTCTCTTCATATCACGTTATACGTAGAAGTGTGCATCACCACATCCCTTGTCACACACCCACTGTGTCACTGCGTGTTAGTATAGCAATGCGTCACTAGCATAGTATGTGTGGGACGGAGTGAGGTTCACTGTGGGGCGTGTATGACTGATCACTGATGAAGCTGGGACTGGAAAAGTGTCAGGCTGCACGGCCAAATAGCATACAGTGACCTATGGAGAGAGCTGGTATACGTCTCCTGTATAGTCTATCCAACGGGACAAGCGTCTTTATAGGGGGGGACAGAACACAATACTTCAAGTGCTAAACCTAACTTTGACCATGAGATTGCTATCACAGTAACGTAGAGAAATACATAGATACACAGCCGAGTCACATTATGACCACTTCCTACTTTCAATGTCCATAGAACATAGCTTGTGAAGGAGGTCACGTGTTATGACCTGGCGTGGTGGATATATAAGGTGTGTGATTTGCCATCTGCACACATGTCTATCACAGTCAAAGGCTCCATGCTTTCCACAGTCCCACAAGTCCACTGCCTCAGGATAATCTTTGACTCTGCCCTGTCTTTCATACCACATATATAAGCCTTTACAACCACCTGCCACTTCCACCTAAGCAATATTTAGGATATCCACTTCTTTCTTGACTTTGACTCTGCAAAATTGCTTGTTCATGTCTTCATTATTTCCTGACTACATTACTATAGCATCCTTCTCTGTGGCTTCTCGTCTAAAACTCTTGCTCCCCTTCAATCCATCCTCAATTTTGCTGCCTGTCTGATTCACCTCTCTCCTCACTCCTCCTCCGCCTCTAACCTCTGCCTATCGCTTCACTGGCTACCCATTGCTTCCAAGTTACTGACCTACGGGACTCTCAAAAACTGTCCTCTCCATACATCACTGCCTTAATCTCCAGATACCTCTCCACACACAACATTCGCTCCTCACAGGATCTTCTTCTCTGCTCTCCTCTTGTCAGCTCCTCACACAAATGTTTCCAAGCCGACTCTTGTGCTTCCCTCATTCTCTGGAACTCTTTGCCGCAACACATCGGACTCTCCATCACTAGTTTCAAAAGCAACCTGAAAACCCATCTCTGCCCTAATCTATAGATACCTCTCCTCAACAAATCTCCGCTCCTCACCATGTCAGCTCCTCACACAACCGTCTCCAAGACTTCTTCCGTGCTTTACCCATGCTCTGGAACTCACTGCCTCAACACCTCAGACTCTCCTCCACCTTCACCAGCTTTAAAAGCAACCTGAAAACCCATCTCTGCCTTAATCTCCAGCTACCTTCTTCACGCAAAGTCTGCTCCTCACAGGACCTTCTTCTCTGCTCTCTCTGTCTCAACTCCTCACACAACCATCTCCAAGACTTCTCCCGTGCTTCCCCCACACTCTGGAACTCACTGCCCCAACACATCAAGCTGTCATACACCTTCACTAGTTTCAAGTGCAACTAGGCTCGGACTGGCCCGCAGGGAAATAGGGGAAACCCCCGGTTGGCCCCTGAGCTTTCTAGACCTGGTGTTGTATATTGACTGCATATACATCTTTGGAAGAGGAAGAAAAGCAGAGAAAGAGAATCAAGAGGCATAGTACTGGAGGCCTGTACAGTCATTTACAGAAGCTACAGGGTGGGCCGCTAAAATAAACTCCACCGGTGGGCCCAGAAACACCTCAAATGATGGGCCCCTTGAATCAACTCCACCTTTGGGCCCTAAGTAACCCAGTCCGATACTGAGTGCAACCTGAAAACCCATTGCTAATTTGGTGTAACCAACTCATTTCATGAAAGAGGAGTTTTCAAATAAATAGCAGCATGGGCTTCAATTAGTGAGGTCATTTATTCTGTGAAGAAACAGGTGTCAGTTTTGGCCCTTATGTAATAAAGGAGGGAAGCCAATGTTCCTGCTGGTTTTAGCCCATTCTCGGTGAGTACAATGGGTTGTTCCAGACTTTGTACCAAAGGAGAAAGAACTTTGATCAAGAAGTTGATTGGAGAGGGCAAAACATATCAAGAAGTGCATAAAATAATTGGTTGCTCAGCTAAAAAAATCATCAGTGCAAAGGTGCTAAGCAAAGGAATACTACCATCCGACTAGATCATAGACTAACAGGAATGACAAAGCAGCCTCCAATGTTGAACTCCTGGGAGATCAAAGAAGATCCTCAGTTATCTGTGAGGTCTGCAACAATCAGAAGGCCTCTATGTCAAACCAAACTATTTGCTAGAATAAAGTACATTGGTGAAAAAAATGCAGGTCTGGAAAAGGTTAAAGTTTGCCAAAGAGCACATTGACTAAAGAGAAGGGGCACCAAATTCTATGGACAGACGAGAGCAAGATTGTTCTTATTGGGTCTAAAGGCCGCAGACAGTTTGTCAGACGACCCATTAACACTGAAGCCACAGTCACTGTGAAGACTGTAAAACAGGGTGGTGCAAGCAGGATGGTTTGGGGATGTTTCTCATTCTCTGGAGCTGGGCCCATATGTATCACCATGGACCATTCTGAATACATACGAATACTGGAAGAGGTCTTGTTGCCTAATGCTGAAGAAGACGCCCTTGAAATGGATGTTTCAACAGGTCAATGACTCCAAACACAGCAGCAAGCGGCAACATCCTGGTCCCATACCAAGACTGATGTTATGAAGTGGCCGTCCAATCCCCAGACCTCAATCCCATTGAGAATTTGTGGAGTGACCCTAAAAATGCAAACGACCTGTGGAATGTAGTGCAGTCTGCTGGAGCGGGAAGACCTGTTCTCAGGTGTCAGACGTTAGTTGACTTCATGCCAATAAGATGGAAAGCAGTTCTCAGAAATAAAGGTTACACAACAAAATACGAGTTCAGTGATTACAGAGAAGTGAAATCTGAGAACAAATTTTCAGTTTATTCTGTAACTCTTCCGGTTGGACAATGACAATGCACACACTATTTTTCTCAACAGCCTGTTATTACATTTTCCACACACATACATGCCAAACTTAGACGTCCAAAAAGGGACACATTTTCAAGATGGCATTGTATCCAATGATGAAATATTAAATACCGTATATACTTGAGTATAAGCTGAGAGCTCTTCAGCTGTATGCAACTCCTCTGGGAGCGCATATAGCTGAAGATACCACTGCGGAGCAGAGAGCAAGTGCTCCCTGCTCCGCAATAGGACTCCGGAAGGCTGCAAGCAGACTTGCAGCCTTCCAGAGTATACAGGACAGCGGTGTGCTGTGTCATCATGCTCCCTGCGCGGCCTGATGACATCACACCGCGTGTGCCAGGAAGAAGACAGAACGCCTTGGAGCTGCGGGAGAGAGAGGTGAGTACTGGTATTCTTTTTTTATTTTTTTTTAAACCCTGCCTATACTTGTCTATGGGGGACATATACCTGCCTATACCTGCCTATATGGAACATATACCTGCCTATACTTGCCTATGGGGGACATATACCTGCCTATAGGGAACATATACCTGCCTATACGTGCCTATACTTGCCTATGGGGGACATATCCGTGCCTATACCTCCCTATAGGGGACATATACCTGCCTATACTTGCCTATGGGGGACATAAACCTGCCTGTGGGGAGACCTATGGTAAAGAAATAATTCCACAGCACTCATACGAAGATCATTTATATAGTGAAATTTTGAGACATTTACAAAAATTGGTTACAGAGGGTAAGTTTCCATACATAAATAGGTGATCATTTATAAATCTTTATCACGTGAGGAAATCGTGACCATGCGGAACGTTTCGGCTGTTGCCACAGCCTTTCTCAGCCGGATCACTAATGAGATATGCTTGAGGGATTAGTAATGTGTATGGAAGCCCAAAATGCCCTGGGCTCACCCCTGGAAGCAATGCGGGACCATGGGTATGGATAACTATGAGTAGTTGCAAGGAGAGTGCCGGCGCGTCCTGTGGCCAGTGATGTGTGGAGCGCAAGGGGACCTATATGTGCCTATGGGGGACATATACCTGCATCTACCTGCCTATGGGGGGCATTTACCTGCCTATTGGGGACATTAAACTGCCTATACCTTCCTATGTAATTTTATTGGTATCCATTTTTATTTTTGAAATTTACCAGTAGCCGCTGCATTTCCCACCCTAGGCTTATACTTGAGTCAATAAGTTTTCTCACTTTTTTGTGGAAAAATTAGGTACCTCGGCTTATATTCGGGTCGACTTGTACTCGAGTATATAGAGTAAGTTGTTATGTAATATACAGCTAGGAAGCAATCAGATACTTTTTAAAGCAAGATAGTGAGTTATTCACGCAAATCTATTTCCCAAATGAAAAAGAGGGACATTTATAGATCTAAGAGGGACAAAAAATAGGGACTCTCCCTCCAAATAGGGACACTTGGGAGGTATATAGATCTCCTGTATGTATCTAAGCCTGTTGCATTTTCTCACTGTCCTGGGTTTCTATTGTCATTCAGAAAAATTTTAAATGAGTGGAGTGTGGGCGTCCTGTGAACAACTCATGTGACAAATGCTGTCATTCAGCGAGCAACTCTGTTATTCATGGCTCCCAACTTCCCTTGTTATATCAATGTAAAATCCATAAATCCCTCGTAAACTAAAGTGTGCTCCTGAGTTCTTTTACTGTGTACAGAAAACAAGCTCATGTATACGCTGATTTTTTACAAGCAAACTGGATCCGTCAACAGGAGTTACTGTTTGCCAATACTTTTCATGTGTATATAGAGGATGTGTTAAAGTGTTTACTGGGTAAAGATGGAATTAACCTGTCTTTTTTTGAATGACTTTTTATTTGATTTTCAAAAATAAAGTAATTTTTGCAGTGCAATAGCAAACAGAAAATCGTGCAGAATGTAAGGCACAGTACATATTTCTGAAAATCCACAACATAAATAAGACTCAATGAAGTCAGATTTATCCAACCGCCTCGAGAAAACCTAAATACCCCAATGTTACATCAAAGCAAAACTTTATTATTTTTCCATTAATGGGCCTGTGAGAGAGCTGCTTTTTTACAGGGTGATCTGCAGCTATTACTGGTACAATTTTGGGATAGGTAAGACTTCACATTGTAATTATCTTTTATTATAACCTCCCCCTGGCAAGGTGTAATAGGTGCATGAACATAAAAGACAAGAAGACTTTAACTGAGCCCCTGGCTATCATAAGAACTGAACAGCACATATGATCGCATTGCTGGTGGGGGTCAATTGAGTGACAGAAGACCATGGGTGACATGTATGAACGGGGCTGTGCCAGATATCTGGCGTCTTTACAGCCCGATATCAGGAGTAGCCCCGTTCATACATTTTCAAATCTCCCACACGCCACTCCGGGGCGCATTACATAGCTCCTGCAGCGCTTTATAATGCGCCTGAGATCGGGGGGCGTGCGGGAGGCAGGGAACACTAGAACCGTAGCGCAGCTAAATATTTATAGCTTCAGTATGGCATTTCTAGGCGCATTACAGGTAGAGAACTTTCTAAGTGGTATACCTGATCCGAACTGTCGCCTGAGCGCTGGAATGCGCCTGATTTATGACCCGTTGTATGGCGGGTTCACAAATCAGGCGCATTCTATGCCTTTTTTAAATCGCATGAAATTTGGCTTATAAACGCCAAATGTCATGCATGTCGCCCCATGTGTTTTTCATATGAGGTTGTATATGCCTACCAGGGGCGTAACTAGAAATCCTGGGGCCCCATACAAAAATGAGATGGCGCCCACCACCTAAAACTAGAATTGCTGCATAAGTAGCAATAATTAAAGGTATAATTCAGTGTTTCTCAACTCCAGTCCCCACCACCAACAGGTCGTGTTTTCAGGATCTCCCACAGAAAGCCCTGACCATAAAGTTATCACCGGTGCAAAACTGAGGCGATCCTGAAAACATGACCTGTTGGTGGGTCCTGAGGACTGGAGTTGAGAAACACTGGTATAAATAATCACACCATATATAGGAACCCACATAGTAGTGCTGGAGAGCAGAAAGCCATCAACTACTGGTTCCCTACAAAAAGGAACAATGTTCTTGTACTGAATGGGTGTCCCTTAACCTCTGGGCCCCATTGCAGTTTTCCTGGCTGCTATGGCTATAGTTACACCCATGTTGTCTACCTTAAAGACCTTCTAATAACCAATTGTTTTTTTATGTCCTGATATTTAAAAACATATAATTCAAAGAGGGTGTACTTTTTTTTTTTCAACTAGGCCTTATCTTCAGATTTTTGTGCAGATTTTCTTTCTCCTGTCAAAGTAAATATAGAAAAATCTGTAACAAATTGCAATTAGTCTGCAACAAAATCTGCAGCAGGTCCACTCCATGTAAAGGTAACTTTCAGGGATACAGTAAGATGCCTCAGGCACGTGTACATGCAATTTCCATTTTGCTTTTACATGGCAAAAACAGACCCAAAAATGGAAAAAGTTGCAAACAAGTTACATGCAGGACCAAAATGCTGTCCAACCTGTCACAGGCAAATCGAACATGGTGGCTACTGAAGCCATTACACTAGTCGGGGGAATTTTCCATCCACTATACAGTTCTAAACTTCCCACTGTAGGGTAAAATGTAGCATTATATGGTGGCCAATTAAGTGAATACATAGAATACATGGACTGCTCAATTATGCCATAGCGAGAGCCATTGCTGCTAGCACCTGTGTCCTGACCCATAGAAGAAGGTCGCGATTCGGGAACAGTGGTTGTCTTTGCATGTCAATCCCTTTAAGGCCTTTTACATACAGCAGAGCCGTCTGCATAGAGGCTGTGCGGTGGCATTTGGTGTCCCTGCAGCTATATACTACGAGCCATGATTTACTGCGGGTCATAGATTTAGCGCGTTCTAGTTCCACTATGGCAAATCCGGCTCAGGTTGACCACTTTGAACTTGGTCTGGCTGTTCCAGCAGTAATACACCCAGTTTTGCCGTCCTCCCTTCATAAATATGTAGACTCATACGGCTGTGGTGTAACGCCTCCACATCTTAGGCGCATTCAAAAGTGGGGCGGGCACCGCAAAATGCGCCTACTTTTGGAGTGCACCTTCTCATACATTGAGAGAACAAGGCTGCAGTAGTTTTTGGGCTGGAAGGACATCAGAATACACACAGCCCTATACATACATGTCGCCCTGTGTCGTTATAAAAAATAGAAGCATACAAAGGTATGGTGGGGACTCGAAGAAGTCTATAGATGCCATATTATGACTGTGTAGTGAGCATGAGGTTATTTAGAACCAGAATTAATTTGTGTGCATGACTCGGAAACTATGCAGTTTTTTCCCTGGAAAAAATACATACAGTATCTCACAAAAGTGAGTACACTCCTCACATTTTTTTGTAAATATTATATCATATCTTCTTATAGAACAACACTGAAGATATGACACTTTGATACAATGTAAAGTAGTCAGTGTACAGCTTGTATAACAGTGTAAATTTGGTGTGTACTCAAAATAACTCAGCATGCAGTCCCAAACCATGACACTCCCACCATCATGCTTGAATGTAGGCAAAACACACTTGTCTTTGTACTCCTCACCTGGTTGCAACCACACACGCTTGACAGAATCTGAACCAAATAAGTTTATATTGGTTTCATCAGACCACAAGACATGGTTCCCATAATCCATGTCCTTAGTCTGCTTTTCTGCAGCAAACTGTTTGCGGGCTTCCATGTACTTCATCTTTAGAAGAGGCTTCCCTCTGGAATGACAGCCATGCAGACCAGTTTGATGCCTTGTGGCGTGTGCGGTGTATGGTCTGTATGAGAGAGTGTAAGAACGATAACACCAAATTTATCCCACCTGCTCCCCATTCACACCTGAGACCTTGTATCACATGACACCATGGAGAAAAAATGGCAAACTGGGCACAATTTCTACATTTCCACTTAGGGGTGTACTCACTTTTATTGCCAGCGGTTAGACATTGATGGCTGTGTTGAATTATTTTGAGGGGACACCAAATTTACACTGTGATTCAAGCTGTACACTGACTACTTTACATTGTATAAAAGTGTCAGATCTTCAGTGTTGTCCCATGAAAAGATATAATATAATATTTACAAAAATGTGAGGGGTGTACTGACTGTTTGTAAGATACTGTATATACGTAAATACTAAAAATATGTATACTATATGTATACAGACATTTATGGAAAAAATACCTCTATCTGAGTTTGCATTTGCCTGCTTAGCCTGTACTTGAAAAAAAAACAAGAAATACAGGAATGTCCAGCTAGTGACCATAAGGTGGTACAGGTTAATATCCCCTCCCCTCATTCTGTGTTATAAGCTTTTCTGTTGATAACAGAGAAGGGGTAAAGTCCAGGTAAGGGGTAAAACTCATGCTAGTTTGTTAATGTGTAAAGTGACCACCTCCTCCCCCCCTCTAACCTGGTCGATTTTCCACCTCACCCTTTATCCACATTTTTAATCCTAGTAACAACTGCAAACAGAGGACAAATGATAAGAAAATATTGACTGGACTGCAACAAAATTGTAATGACAAAGAGCACTAAACTTTAAACTACTAAACCATTGTGCTGAGAGATATAACCACACTCCATGCTGATATAGTCAATGCAGGAGATTTAGGGGGAAGAATGCGCCAATAAATGCAAAAATAACAGCCCCTTTATGTTTTCCTCAACACTTTCAAGACATAAATTGTGTCATATAAGGTGTAAATGATGTTTTGGTGTAAAATACTGGTTTACATGTACACCAGCCACCAGAGGCGTAACTTCAAGCTTTTGAGCCCTAGTGCAAAAAGTGAAATGGGGCCCCGCAGCTACCATGCGCCATTTACAATACTGATGTCTTCTTATGTGGCAGAAGGGCTTTTGGGCCCCCTCCGGCTGCAGGGCCCGATATCGACTGCTACTGCTGCACCCCCCTGTAGCTACGCCCCTGCCAGCCACAGAACACTATATGGTGACACAGAGTAGAAGAGTGACGAATCAGGCAATACCTTTTAGAGGCTGAGTATATTTGATGGTGAGCTTTTGAGAGTGCTAGCTCTCTTCTTCAGACATGGTGGTATAACATCATGTCTGATAAAGAGAGCTAGTACTCTGGAAAGCTCACCATTAAATATACTCAGCCTCTAAAAAGTATCACCTGATTCATCACTCTTCTACTATATTTCATTTTGTTATTTTTAAAGATTTTAAGATCCTTTGAAGATCCATGTCTTTTGTGTATAAAATGTCTGTGAAATTTCAGTTTCTTGTATAACATCATGTCTGAAGAAGGGAGCTAGTACTCTCGAAAGCTCACCATCAAATATACTAAGTTAGCCTCTGAAAGGTATCGCCTGATTTCTTCACTCTTCTACTACTTTTAATGGCTAACACGGTACATTATAATACTAGCATGGTGGCACATAGAGTCTCTGTTCTTTGGAGCCACCGGGACTACATGTGCTGCTCTACAGACTCCTGCAAATGGCTCAATATAGATAATATGAAGAAGCGGCAAGCAAACTATTCTATAGGCCTGGCATGCTAATAGTGAATAACTATTTAGAGTAATCAGTGCATAACTCCTGTGGCCATACAGTTTCAAGAACAAGCAAAGGAACCCTGTGATGTTTGCTTTGATTTGTGCATTGATGGCTAATCACATCGGGTCTGATTGTTATCCCAAGCAAAATTCTAGACAACACTTAATTAATTTCATACAAACAGTTGTACTGAGCAAACATACACAGTGCAGGGAAAAAAAGTGAACCTCTGTGTTGATAACTTATGTAACTGTTGTAAGATGTAACAAGAAAATGAGATTAGAAGTATGGGATGTTACATCCAATAGGTGGAGCCACAAGAGTCCTAGCTCATTTCCCATGAGCCCTTTAGAATACATTTAAATTTTTAGTGGAGCAGCTAGTAGTGGATCAGTCACCACACACCCACATGGTGCCTCTCCTTAGTGAGGAACTTTACCATTTTTATTGCTATTTATTTTAAAGCGCTATTAATTCCAGGACGCTGTACATTTGAGGGGGTTACATACATAACATATGTCAAACAAGTAGGTGACGATAAAAACAGGTGATGATAAATAACTAACCACTGGTACAGAGGGAGAGAGGGCCCTGCCCGCAAGGGCTTACAATCTACAAGGAAGGGGGAACGAGACAGAAAGTGAGGGGCAGACATGTTTTTGGGGTGGTGTAGGGACAGCGGGGTATTGTAGGTTATAGGCTATCTTGAAGAGATGGGTTTTCAGGTTGCTTTCGAGGCCTGTGAGGGTTGGGGAGAGTCTGATGTGTTGGGGTATTGAGTACTAGAGTGTGGGGAAAGCACGAGAGAAGTCTTGGTGACGGTTGTATAAGGAGCTGATAAGAGGAGAGCAGAGAAGAAGGTCCTGTGAGGAGCGGAGATTGTGTTAGGGGAGATATCGGGTATGGAAGGGAGAGGTTATGAAGAGCCTTGTAGGTCATGGTTAGTAGCTTGAACTGAATGTGCTGGTCAATGGGTAGCCAGTGTAGTGATTGGCAGAGGGGAGAGGCAGAGGAGTAGCGAGGAGAAAGGAATCAAAGTTTATCTCAACTCAGTGGACTTGCGGGACGAGTAAGAGAGTAGAGTCATTGAATGTGATAGATAGATAGATCAGTTGGGGGGATGGAGTGGGAGGGTGGAAAGATGATGAATTAAGTTTTCTCCACATTGAGTTTTAGGAGATGGGAGGAGAAAAAGGAGGATATGGACGATAGACTCTCTGACATCCTCGATAGTAAAGAGTTAATATCTGGGCCGGAGATGTAAAGTTGGGAGTCATCAGCATACAAGTGGCTCTGAAAGTCGTGTGATGCTATGAGCTGACCCAGATCAAGAGTGTAGATAGAGAAGAGTAGATCCAGGCCTGGCCCCTGGGGGACACCAACGGAGAGCGGGCGAGAGGAGGAGGTGATACGCTAAACATCCGATCAGTGAGATATGAGGAGATCCAGGAAAGAGCCAAATCCGTGATGCTGAGGGACGAGAGGTTTTGTAGGAGGACGGTTTGGTCGACAGTGTCAAAGGCAGAAGACAAATCTAGGAGAAGAAGCACAGAGTAGTGGTGTGAGGCTTTAGTGGTTTCTAGGTCATTGACGACTTTGGTTAACACGGTTTCAGTAGAGTTGTCCATTAAATAAAGGCACACAATTCTTGGTTACTGACAAATTTTTTCTTCTCAAGAAAGATTGGATAGTGTGACCTAGGCCTCCATGCAAACAACTTTCAGAAGTTGTATTATACAGACACATAAAATTGGGAAAGGTTACAAAAACATAAATAAAATTTAGGCTGCTTTCCCCAGGATAGGGTGTCCTATTCAAAGTACTCCAAGAGAATGATAATTATTAAAAATGTGAGAAAGAAATCAAGTGTATCATAACAAGACATAGAGAATATTCTGCAAACTACAAGACTACTAGATAACATTGAACAAGAATGCTTTTATGGAAGGCTACCACAAAGCAGCCCAACGCTTGTCCAGGAGCATTACGAAACATTGCTGGGGCCACCTGGATGTTCTACAATGCTTCTGAGAAAATATTCTATGGACAGATGAGACAATAGTAGAGCATTGTAGCACAAATACATAATGTCAAAGTTGAAGAATGTGCATGTGAAGCATGGTGCAGGTAGCACGGGGCTGCTTTTGCTGCTTAAATATCGTGAGATCATAAATTCAAAGGTGTGTCAAAAGATTTTACAGCAAAATTTAAGGGGAGCAGTTCCTGACCTTAAGATAAGAAGATATTAGGGGAAAAAACAAGACAGCGACCCAAAGAAAATAAGTAAATCAACTAAAGAATGGTGGAGAAGAAAGAAGATTTGTATTTTAGAATGGCCAATGACTTTAACTCTATATGTATATGGAGATACAGAAAGAGAAAGAGATGTTGCGTATCATAGGGATCTGCCGTGACACGCCCCTGTAGAACTGGCTCATACAAAAGTGCGGGGTCTGTCCCAGCATGCACCAGATTTTGGCATAGGACAGTTCATACATATGTAGAACAGGGCGACGACAGGTTTGGCTCAAAGCACATCAGAAAACTGGCGTAGCCCCGTTAATACATATCGCCCTTGGTCTTCTCCATCTGTACTTTTGACCTAGAACAGCCTATAGGATTCCATGTTAGTGTGTACCCTTATTATCTCCCATCTCAACCGCTGCATCTTCCTTCTCTGTGGCCTCCCAAAAACACTCTTTAACACTTAAAATTAATTCTCCACTTTGCTACCTAGATGTTCCACCTGTCCCCAAACTCTTCTACCTATACCCTTTGCCAATTCCTTCACTCGCTACCCTGTGCCGAACCAATTCTGGTTAAAATACTAGCAATGGCATACAAGGCTGACCACATCCTGTCCCACCAATATATAGTTACATAGTTTGTAAGGCTGAAAAAAGACAGACGTCTATCCAATTCAGCCTGTGTCTGATAGTGTTGATTCAGAGGAAAGCAAAAACCCCCATGAGATTGAAGCGAATTGTCCTCATTTTAGGGAAAAACATCCTTCCTGACTCCAATCTGGCATCAGAATAAATCCCTGGATCAATGACCCTTCCCCAGAATCCCGGTCACTATAACTTTTCACATTTCTGAGCTAAAGAACCTAATAATGCCCCTTACATAATCTATGAAGGTCACACGCCATCTTCTGTGATCTCCTCTTGTCTGAATATCACACAACCATTGGTCGTATTTTTACCATGAATCGCCTAAACTTTGCAACTCACTACCCCAACTCATCAGACTCCTCCCACCTTTAAAAAACTTTCAACTGATTGGCAGTCTATAGCACCTCTCTACAGTACAGTGTGATACTACATGTCCTGTACTGCTCGTATATGTCTTAGTGTGGGGCACACAGTGATTGGTGGTCTATAGCACCTCTTTTTAGTACAGTGCGGTACTACATGCCCTCTACTGCTTTTACATCTATTCGTGAGGGGCACACAGTGGATGGTGTGTAGTAGCGCCTTTCTACAGTACAGTGCGGTACTACATGTCCTGTACTGCTCTTACATGTATGAGTGAGGTGCATGCAGTGATTGGTGGTCTATAGCACATCTCTACAGTACAGTGTGGTACTACGTGTCCTGTACTGCAGTGAGGTGCATGCAGTGATTAGCAGTTTAGTAGCCCCTTCCTACAGTACAGTGCGGTACTACATTTCCTGTACTGCTCTTACATGTATTAGTGAGGTGCATGCAGTGACTGGCGGTCTAGTAGCTCTTCACTACAGCACGGTGCAGTACATGTCCTGTACTGCTCTTACATGTATTAGTGAGGTGCATGCAGTGATTGCCGAGCTAGTAGCTCCTCTCTACAGTACAGTGCGGTACTACATGTCCTGTACTACTCTTATTTGTATCAGTGAGGTGCATGCAATGATTGGTGGTATAATATTGCCTCTCTACAATACAGTACAGTACTACATGTCCTGTACTGCTCTTACATGTATTAGTGAGGTGCAGGCAGTGATTGGTGGTCTAGTAGCGTCTTTCTTCCGTACAGTGTGGTACTACATGTCCTGTACTGCTCTTACATGTATTAGTGAGGTGCATGCAGTGATTGGTGATCTAGTAGCGCCTCTCTACAGTACAGTGCGGTACTACATGTCCTGTACTGCTCTTACATGTATTAGTGAGGTGCATGCAGTGATTGGTGATCTAGTAGCGCCTCTCTACAGTACAGTGCGGTACTACATGTCCTGTACTGCTCTTACATGTATTAGTGAGGTGCATGCAGTGATTGGGGATCTAGTAGCGCCTCTCTACAGTACAGAATGTTACTACATGTCCTGTACTGCTCTTTACATGTACCATGGATAATCGGTTCCTTTGGGCACCATGGGAAGGCCCCATTTTCTTTTTTATACACTATTGTGTATAAAGTCCATGACCCAAAGAAGCTCCTGTCCTCATCATAGAAAGTGATTTCCATCTTCCACCAGCTCTTTCTGATATTATATGTAAGGCCACACTTTATCTTGATTAGTATCTGCTTCATTTTTTCTTACTCTTCATTTAACATTATGTTGGGGATATTTTGGGGCTTTGGAACCAATTACCAGTTTCCCATAGAGTTATGGATTCCACACACAATGGTCGGCCCAGAGCCGATTAATATTATATGTTGAGGGATAATTGTAAATGGTTCCAAAAGACTATGTTATACTTCAGAGGTTTGAAGGTTGGAGACATCACCAGTGTCTAGAGCTTCTATGGTTCCAAAAGACTATGTTATACTTCAAAGGTATGAAGGTTGGAGACATCACCAGTGTGAAGAGCTTCTATGGTTCCAAAAGACTATGTTATACTTCAAAGGTTTGAAGGTTGGAGACATCACCAGTGTGAAGAGCTTCTATGGTTCCAAAAGACTATGTTATATTTCAAAGGTTTTAAGGTTGGAGACATCACCAGTGTGAAGAGCTTATATAGTTCCAAAAGACTATGTTATACTTCAAAGGTTTGAAGGTTGGAGACATCACCACTGTGAAGAACTTCTATGAAAAGTTTGTAGAAGAAGAACCCAACAAGATGGCCTCACGCTGGCCGATCAGTAATTACGAAGCTGCATCGTAATAAGTTACTAGTAGAAATAATCAAGACTATCCTTGATTTTATTATCAATACATTCTAGGAGATAATTTGCCAAGGGTGTAAATCCAGGAGGCTGATTAATATTTCTGATCAGACCACAACCTCTCCAACTACTTAATACAATTTTTTCCCCTGCAATGTTACCCCCATTAGAGGAACAATTATGACAAGTAGGCTTAGATGCAATATGTCTATAGAGCAATTTAATATTATAAGGAAGTTCTCTGATGCTCATTTTTATTTGGTTCTTACTGAGTATTGGAAACTACAGGATCGATCCTATAGGTAGACAAATCCCATGTTGACGATATTATGAAACCTTACGAAAAAAGAATTAGAAATTGATTGGATTTAATTTGATCATTTCAAAACAAACGTGTGCGGCTCCATGTTTCTATCTATGTACAAGAGTCCATGTAGATGATTACTAAGCTGAAGTAAAGGAATGCCAGCTACTACAGACATCACCTGGTGGGGGAAGTGGACAAACTTTGTTAAAGTCCCACTGAAAGCCATGAGTGACACCCAGACGTCACGCCCCTATTTTCTTACTAAGCTGAGTAAACATGGGGTAGATTGGGTTATCAGTCCTGTGAGTAGTTTAATTAACAGCCAAGGGTATAAAGGTCCAGGCAAGAAATGCAGTGTCAGTACAAGAGGAGACATTTGATTTGTGCCATTGTGCTGCCTACATTTCACATCGTGTGCCAAGATCCCAGCTGTGTCTGACCTACCATTGTATCCTGAAGCCTGACATTTAAACTCTGAGGATCAGGTAAGAAAAATGTAGCTTTGTGGGTATTTGATGCATTTTTTGGGGGAACATGGACTCATTGCAGTAGACACAACATGTATGCCATTGTAAGGCTGAAGACATCCCACCAACTACCATCATGGGCACACGCCATTAAGCCTTCATTTGATATCCGCTACAATGGATGCAGCCAAATTGTCATCACCCTATTCAGATAAAGATGGGTAAAGGGGGGCAATGAAAAAGGGGATTGCGCTGAAGAGACATCGTGAGCCAGTGGAAGGACTGGAGGGCTGACAGAACAATCAGGAGGAAGGAGGGGGGGTTGCTAATTAGCTTATGATTCTCTTGTCCTGTTGGGGAAAAAAGACGCATTGTGACTATCCGGTGGGCGGAAGTCTGAGCAGAATGAATGGTAACATGTTACCGAAAGTTAGAAAGGAGGCATTGTGTGGAGTCCCAGCAGAAAGACAGTGTGACAGGGGGAGCGAGAGAATGGAAAAGAAGAGAAAATGTTACAAGCAGTGGGGACTCTTACGCAGAAGGAAGGGACTAGACAAAATACTACCCATGGTTGTCAAAAAGTGACTAGTCTGAGAACTTGGAGTCAGGAGGGGTGTAAGACAAAGGTAAAGCTTAAAGGTGAGAGAGCAAAAGTGGGCTAAAAGCATGACTGGACTGTCAAGGAAAGGAATGTACCAAGATTAAAGAAGACTCAGAACTAAGAGGAGAAAAAAATAGGGCCAAGGTCAGAAGCCACCAGAGACGGGAAAACAGAGTCTGCAAGGGAAGAGAAGGTCATCCAATGAGAACCTGTAGCCACGTAGTCTCATAATAAGTGACCTGGTAAGTGCCATTGATGGGACAAATTGTGGGATCACCAAAAAAGGGCTTTGGAATGTCTTAGGAGTTGTAGAGCACAATGGTTTGGTCCATTAAGGGGAACATGTATGAAAACTGTCTAGGTCTAAGACGTTTTTGTTGCTCATAGCAACCAATCAGTGCACCTCTTTTATTTTTTCAGAGCACTATATGAAATAGAAGGGGAACTCTGGTTGCTATCAGCAACGAAGAAAGTCTTAGACCTAGAGAGTTTTCATACATGAGGCCCTCAGTGTTTTATAAAGAGGTTGAATACTCTTATGGACTGTACCTACTAGTGCATCTCAAAAAATTAGAATATCATTGAAAATGAAAGGGGTTCTCCGGGATTTTTTTATTTGTTATAGGGCTCACAAATGTAGTGTATTAAACCCTGTAATTCATACTGTAATGAGTCTATACAATATATGGGTTTCTCTATTTGACTTCAATTATTAATAGCAATGTTCTTTTCAGTGATATTCTAATTTTTTGAGGTGCACTAGTATTTATTAGTCTACATTGATGTTCATATGTAGATGCCCTTGCCTTCCTCTGCAGTCACAACTTTAGTAAAAGACATAAGATTCTATCATAGAACATCCCTCTAAGTCATTGTTTCCTGCTATCTACTTGCCCTGTGTTTCCATCCCTTATCATAGGAGGTTACATGGGAATATTTCGAGGCTTTCTTTTCGTGCTATTTTATCTTGAAACTCTGTATACAGGTGACATTTCACACCAAAGCCACTAAAACCTGCCATTCTTCATTCTTTATTGACTTCATAGAGAGCTAGGGAGTGGAGGGTAACAGGCATTGTGGGGAGTGGAGGGTCAATGAAAGCAGAAACCTGTTTGAAGTCAAAAGTCTGCAACTGGTCAACAATGCATTAATGTGACAAATCGTTTGTGAATGCTGGGCTATGTGCATTATGGACTACCTCTCCACTTGTCATAGATGCATGTGAAGGAATGCATGGTTTTAGAGTAGGAAGTTTGCTCAGTTCTCTATGGTATGGCTGGAGCGATTGGGTGGACGTTTTGGGGCAGATTCAAGGTATGTTCTACGATAAGTTTTAGTTATTGGATATATAGATCTTCTCATAAAGAATATTCTCTCTGGTTGGTTTGTTACGTTACTGGATCTGAGTCAATGGTTAAAACGTTTAACATCACAATTTAGTTCTTTAGATGGAAGATTTATAGTTAGAAGTATTAGAGGTACTTGTGTAGTGTGGACAGTGTCCTGTAACGTGAAGGGCTGATGTGGTAATGATAACACCATGCCATAAAATAACACGCTGGCTTGTATTTATGACTAGTATTTGTACCTGATAAGTGCATGGTACACACACTTCACTCCAATCTGTTACAGTGGTCTGTAACGTCGGCTCTCCAGCTGTTGGGAAACTACAACTCCCATCATGCATTTATATAATCTATATCAGTGGGCATGACGGGAGTTGTAGTTTCCCAAAAGCTGGAGAGCCGGTGTTGCAGACCCCCGTGTTAGGGGTTACAGTAGTCATTTACCTAACCAGTGACTATATGGAATGCTCATATTTATGCTATAGGTCATTTCTAAGCTGTGACTGAGATTCCCAAGGCTTTAGCGTTCTATTATGTTACCCAGAACAGGTCTAGATTTAAAATAGCAGCTACATATAATAAAAGCTATTTATTTCCACTATCTAATCATGGATTTATTTAATAAAAGATTAAAAACTCAAAGATAATAAGTGCACCGCATGCGACCCGGCAACGTCACTTTGCTTTTGTTGATAAGGAAATAATAAAGTGAGAACTTTAAATGATGAAACTAAACAAAAAAAAAGTAATACCAGAGTCCTGAGTTTGGACTGAGATTGTATTGATATCCTCTCCACCCTTCAAGCCTGTGGACATGGCTCTAAGGATGGGCCCCAAAAATAGCTCCCTGAAATAGGGTTTTAGCATTTTAGGTTTCAAGGCTTGATTACTAGCATTCTTCCTGTTAACTACATATTAGTGTATTAACCTTTAAGTGAGAAAACATCACTCCCAGCACCCAGAATAGTGGACACTCAGCCTCATATAACCTCATCATGGCTAATTAAACTAAGGGCACATTAAATCAGTGTAGAGTGCGCCTAAAAGTCCGATACTTTCTAAAATCTGGCGTCAGGTATACCTTACATAGAAAACATAATGCGCCTAAAAAGGCACATTGCGCCGAAAAAGGCGCATCGCGTCAAAAAAGGCGCACTACGCAACTCGTGGCGCATAGCATATCATTGGTAGTATATGTAATGCGCCTATCGAGGCACATTATCCGACGGAGGCGCATAACATATGTAATGCGCCTCCATAGTCGCATATCGTGACGGGGCGCACAGCGCACCATATTAGGCGCATTACAAAGTGTCGTGCCCGGCGTATAATACGCCTAATTTTGGTGTACGACAGTTCATTTACATTGAGAATATGGTGTCAAAAGTTGTTTTGGCACATAGTAGACCAAAAAACTGGCATTGGCGTGTTGGGACATGTCACTCTAAGTATGAGATCATATATTCTGCTATGGTATGAATCCACTTTTGTGAAAATGACAGTGTAGCTTCAACTATAACCTGAAAATGTAGGTGTGATTGCAATTAACTCCATTACCCTCGCTCCCCTTATAATAAAATGGGGAGGTGTTTAGCCCCCCACTCCACACCTCCCCTTCACAGTGTGCTGCCGCTGCACTAGTTGTCTCCGTACCTGTGACTTTGGAGGAACAATGTGGGCACCAGGGATTTGCTTCCCTGGGTTAAAAAATATCCATTGACTTATTCACACTTCCCTATGAAAATATGCATAAAATATGGGTGTGTAATACAATTTTTTTTTTTAAATTTTGTTTATGTACAATATCAGTTTTTGTTCCATATTTTGTTACAATTTGTAACACACATGTGAACTATACAAACCTAGTCATGTATTCTTGAATTCAATCTATTTACTTCTAGGGGTTAAAACTAATACTAACATAAATCCACTAGAACATGCTGTGTAATAAAAAACAAAACATGCTCAAAAAATTTGTATAATAAAACCATTTCCATGTGGTGGAATGGAAAGATCACCTAAACTATTAGGCTGCGTTTACATGGCACAGACCAAAAATCAGTCTGGAAATGCCGACCGGTATTTGGTCTGTTTTTGGCACGAAGGGGGACGGCTGTTCTCCGCAGTTTGCGGATTCAAGCCCTCCCCTATCACACCCACATGTTCATGTTTCGCCTGAAAACCAAGCGGAAGAATGAACATGTTTTAAGTTTTTCAGACCGCTGGCGGTGTAAAAAACCGTCCGGCAGAAAATCCGTGCAGTGGGGACTGCTGCACGGATTTTCCATTAAAGTCAATGGAAAAGGTTGACAGTCGGCTTACAGATGGCTTTCAAATCCAAAAACCTTCTGTAAATCCAACTGAAGACCTGTGCCGTGGGGACAAGCCCTTACAAATCTGATACATGAAAGTGTGATTGAGCCCTAATCACAGCTGTTTTTTGTTTGAGAGTCAGAGAAGAGCGGGGCACATTTATCAAGACAGTTGTGTCAGAATTCTGGCACAATTTGCGCCAAAAATGATGGGGTACATGCTTTACCCCACATTTATTATGTGGACAATTCTGCGCCGTGTTTGACATAGGGAGCGTTAAAAAGGTGGTGGCTTTATATGAAAAGGGCTGTGGTTTAATGTGCCAAAATGTTGCCTTAGTTAGTGGCATAAAGTAACCCAATTTAAAAGTGGTGCAAAGTTAGACTGACCAGATTTATGAACACTATAAATGTGTCGCATTGTAAGACTGTCTAGTCCAACCTAAAACTGTCTTACAGTTAGGCACTATTGAGGAATCTGCCGCATTGTGCTTTCAATGTCACGGTCAGGAACAGGGATAGACATCCATCGGCTTCCCTACACATAGTTAACGGGAATGTGTCATCAAAAAGGACTTATTGTTTAACTCACATTTTTATGTTCAACACATTTTTAAAGAATTTTTGGTTTGTTTTTTTTTTTAATTTTCCAGATCACTTTCAATATTTTTTTTTCCTATTCAAAAAAGAAACCTTTATTAAAGAAATGCATAGTGACAAAATCATACACTTTCCTAACTTAAAGAGTCCGTGGGTTTAACAAAGTACAATGTAGTAAAATTGCTATTCTCATGAAACAGGTCTTATATGTATTCCAAACAAGACGGTGGATGGATTGATAGTGAAAACTTGTGAGGGGGGGGGGGGGGGAGGGAAAGAGGGAAAGGCCATTGAAATTACAAGTACATCTTGCTTGGAGACATAAGATGTTAGAAGAGCAGGTGCCCAGGAGTGAACCAGACGATATAACATGGTGTCATATAGTATAGTGCGATATTCCATAGTACATAGTGATATAATCTAGGTTAGTCTAGAATAGAGTGGCAGCTCCATTGGGGCACTTTCAATATTTTTTAATAATTCTTAAGTCATGCAGTTTTCACTTTGGCCACTAAGCCTAATAATAGTCTGACACTTCCTGTTCTGTACAGAAAGATTCTCAGTTGTCTGCTCATTATCAGCACAAAGAGGGTCAAACTGAAAGGAGACACCAGTGTGAATAAATAATCCAGCAGTCACAAGAGGAGATAGTCACAGTTCTCCCTTTCACCTCCCTGCACAGTGACTTCTTCCCAGGTCACAGAGCATGACTAGAAAACTCTCCTATAGAAGAGAATCGGACTGAGTCAGTCCTAAGTCTCCTATGTGCATGAAGCTACTGTAAAGCATCTCTCTGACTGCTGTTAAAGCAATGCAAACAAGGCCTAGTGGCCAAAGTGAAAACTGCAAGACTTAAGAATTATTAATTATTATTATTAATTAATTATTAATATTGGAAGTGATATGAAAAATAAAAATAAATAAATAAATAAATTCCTAAAAAATGTGTTTAACATAAAAACGGGACTTAAACCATGACTCCTTTTTTGATGACATATTCCCATTAAAAAGGCTAACACCTTGCAGGTTAAAGCTTTGTCTCCACAAGACTGGTTTACAGTCAGATTTTTAAGCGGATTCAATATTTAAAATCCACAAAAACCCAACTGTAAACCATCAAAATAGATCTCAATAGAAAATCCAAGTGGTAGTTTACACAGCTCAGATTTTCAGAGGTCTGATTTCAAATCTAAAATCCGATCTAAAAACTTAGAACATGTTTTATAATTCGCCAAAAAATGGCATAGTACTGTTCTATGTGGGCCAATCAAAAACCGACAGCAAAATCCGCAGAAAAACTAAAAACTATTGAAAAATACTGGTCGGATTCTAATTAGAATCGGACCAGTATTTTGTCCTCTGCTGTGTAGACGCAGCCTTAGGTTTTTAAGTGAATATATTGAATATTAAAACATACATTGTAATTGAATGAAAAACCAAACTTCTATGATTCTTTGCGACATATTTTGTGTTAAAGATTAAAATCTGATCCACAAATATTAGTTAATAAATGTATTCATTGGGGAGAAGAAAACAGGCAAGTGCATTATAAAAAAATTTATTAATTATTATTAATTTTATCAACTCCATTAATAAGATCAACTGAAAGGTCCAAAAAGGAATGACATATACAAAGAATTCTAAAATTATCCTTATAGTTATAAACAGAGATTTGAAATTATTCCTGAATTTATAAATAAAATGCAGAAATTAGTCCTGAAATTATGAATAGAGAGCTGAAATTATTCCTGAAATTCTTGAGGGATGAAATTTTTCCTGAATTTATGAATAGAATGCAGAAATTAACCCAGAAGTTATAAATAGAATGCTGCAATTATTCCCATAAAATTAAAAAATGTTTGCAAACAATGAATAGTTGGCGCTGGTAATTCATGGAATTTTTACTAGTCCAGAGCTAGATAGTGGCTGACACTCAGAGATAGCGCACCTCAGGTTACATACAATTCAGGAGTCAATGGAAATGTTGCACTGCTGCTCGTAGACATGAAACAATGTCACTTTTCACTGGCTTCTATGATGTGTGTGATATACAATGCAAGTGTGACTTTTCAAATGACTTCTATGGAAATAAAAGAAAGTCACAAGACTTGACTCATAAAAGTTGCATCATACGACACAAGCTGCTGTCTGTTCCTAGTCTAACATTATCTGCCAGTGAGAGCACAGCTACATAGGGGGTTTAACCGGATTGTATTGGGGTACTCAGCATTGGATTTGTTACTGCAAATAAGGAGCATAGTCATTATTCTTCAAGGGCTGTTTTCCCTCCCAAAAAATTGAGGTTTTGGATCATCATCATTTGTGATAGATTCGGGGCCCATCTCGGGAAGCCCTATCTCGGTAAAGGCCCTGAAATTTTTGTTCATAATGGGATGGTAACTTGCTGGTATTTTTTTTTTTTTTTGTTCTATGGGAGCGGTGTGTTTGGTTGTACTTGGTACTCCTATAGGACAGAATGGACAGTACGGTGCAAGCACGACCTAGGGCGAAATGTACGAACAAGGCTGCGCCGGTTTTCTGCACCAAAAAACTGTTGTAGCCCTGTTCTATACATTGTATGAACAGTTGCACTCCAAACTGTGGCTCAATCGGCGCCGGCTACGACCCTTTGTAATGCACCAAAGATTTGAGGGCGTTCTGGGGGCGTCGCAACACATTTGTAGAATTAGACACATCTATGAATGTTTGACGCCATCTAGGCACAGAGCAGTTAGAACAGCCAGACCAGGGTAAAGGTGGTGCCTGAGCCAGACTTGGGTATTGGGGCTACATGCCCTTATGTATGACCTGAAGAAGAACAGCCCCCGGGGTAAAAGGTGGTGCCGAGCCAACTTGTGGTATTTGGTCTACCTGCCCTTTGTAGACCCGCAGAAGAACGCCCCGAGCAGGGTAAAGGTGGGGCCCGAGGGAGATTTGGGTATTGGCTCACCTGCCCCGTAAGATGACTGCAGAAGAAAAAACCCCGGGTAAAAGGTGGTGCTGAGCCAGATTTGGTATTAGCTCTACACTGACCCGTAAGTAGACCCGCAAAGAACAGCCCGACCAGGGGAAAAAGGGGATCCGACCAGACTTTTGGTATTGGTTCACTGCCCCGTAAGTTACCTCAGAAGAAACAAGACCAGGTAAAGGTGGTGCCGAGCCCCGATTTTTTAGTT